>JBBKCR010063153.1:0-10369 GCA_037577295.1 Ladigesia roloffi | reverse complement strand
GAGAGAGAGAGAGAGAGAGAGAGAGAGAGAGAGAGAGAGAGAGAGAGAGAGAGAGAGAGAGAGAGAGAGAGAATAGAGAGAGAATAGAGAGAGAATAGAGAGAGAGAGACAAAGAATAGAGAGAGAATAGAGAGAGAATAGAGAGAGAGAGAGAGAGAGAGAGAGATAAAAAGAGAGTGTGTGAGAGAGAGAGTGAGAGAGAGAGAATAAAGAGAGAATAGAGAGCGAATAGAGAGAGAAGAGAGAGAGAGAGAATAGCGAGAGAATCGAGAGAGAGAGAACAGAGAGAGAGAGAATAGAGAGAGAGAACAGAGAGAGAGAGAGAACACAGAGAGAGAGAACACAGAGAGAGAGAACACACAGAGAGAGAGAACACACAGAGAGAGAGAACACACAGAGAGAGAACACAGAGAGAGAGAGAGAGAGAAAGATAGAGAGAGAGAGAGAGAGAGAGAGAGAGAGAGTGAGAGAGAGAGAAAGAGAGAGAAAGAGAGAGAAAGAGAGAAAGAGAGAGAGGAGCAAGAATAAAAGGAAGCAAATCAGGAGGAAAGGAAGGTAGAATCACAGATAACACCAGTCTGGGTGATGATAGCAACATTCTCCTGTTTGCAGCAAAGCCCTGCAAACACACAGTAATTATGTAATCTACTCCATTGCCACCACATGACAGTGTATTGCAAATACCTCTTTTATGAGCTAAAGTGACAATGGTATCACTGGAGCTGTAGATATCTAATGTGCAGTGACAGCTCATCATGCACACTTTCTCATCAGGAGCAATAAGGTTGAAACCTTAGCATCTGGCAGGTTTCTCCATGCTAACATGCACAGCGCTGACTGTACACTGCTGTTCAGGATGTAGACTGAAGTCGCTCTTGTACTAGAACTGCATTCAGTTGTTTGTTGGCACAGTCACACATCGGAATCGGCCTGGTTCATTAGGGTAAACCCACTATGGTAAAAAAAATCATTGTAGACATGTCATTTAAAAAGGAGTCATGAAATAAATGCAATTTTGACAGAAATATTTTATAGATCTGACAAAACATGAAAACGGATGAGGGATAAAATTATAAATGCCCATAACCACCTCATCAATAAATATTTAGCAGGTTCTCCTGACTATCCACACGAAAAAAACATGATTCATCAGACCAGGTAATCATTTTCCACTGGTTCGTTGTTCTGTCCTGATGCTCATATGCCGATTCTAGGCTCTTTCAGCAATAGACGGGGGGACAGCATGCGCAATCTAACAGGTCAGCAGCTTACTTAGTACAATTAGTGACCTTGCATAGAGTGAAAGTATGAATTATAGCACTGATTAAAGCACTTCCATAGTTATGGCATTTCGATATATTAAGAAAAGACTTTTGTGAATCTACAGAAACTGTCCTTATATGCCCCAAAACAATATTTAAGTGGGATTAAAGCAATAATTCAATAACCTCTACTGGTAGACAAGTTTAAACCATGTCAAAACATGTTTTTCTGCAAAACAATAACATTGGAATGCTGACAACACTAGTATTGACATTCCTCAGACAGCCATTTTAAGATTTATGGTGTGTAACAGGTTACTTTGTATTCAAATGAAACCAGTACACAACCCGTTGCTCCTCTTGCAAAGTATAGAGACATTCTGTGTTTAGCACAGTGCTTCAGTGAGTTTCTGTCACGCTTGATTGCTCTCTTATATGGGAGCAATCTGGCAGAATCCCCAGCAGCGCCCTGACCTCACCACAGCCAATCAGCAACCCACACAGGGAGCTCTGTCCAATCAGATTCCCCACATGATGCATCACGACATTCTTGTGCAGGTCAAGGCACTCACAAGCAGCAAGTTCTGTAGAACCTGTTCATGTAAACTATTCACTCTCTAGACCTCCTCAAGCAGCTCATTTTTTCTGTAAATTAAATGCTGCTGTCCCACAAACAAAAATAATAAAGCTGAAGCTCATGTACATCTTTATTAAGTCTGATTTAGTTCGGCATTGACTCCTGATAAAAAGATGAATGTTAACAGGCTGGACTGATTTCCTTCAAAAAACGAGCAGAGTGAGTGAAGGAATCAAAGGAAGCAACATTTTTTTTAAATAATTCAAATAGCCATTGTTTTTAAGTTAATAAACTGTTATTACAACCACATAAATCATATCCATAACACACCATGTAGTTCTTTATAGTTGGTGATGATATTGACATCACAAATCCATTACCAATACTGCATTGTTTACACTCAAGCATAAATGTGGAATAAGACAGACCACTCCTCAAACAAACAA
Organism: Ladigesia roloffi; assembly: GCA_037577295.1. Classification (NCBI taxonomy): domain Eukaryota; kingdom Metazoa; phylum Chordata; class Actinopteri; order Characiformes; family Alestidae; genus Ladigesia; species Ladigesia roloffi. The sequence continues at coordinate 8,084 of JBBKCR010063153.1, read as the reverse complement.
ACATGTGTGCTGCTCACTCTATCTTCTACTTAATGCATCATACAAAAAAAATGATATGCTGATCAGTTTAAATAGCAGATCAGTATGTATTTTATGGTTTTGTGCATTTGTTTTATGAGCCTGACATAATAATAACACAATAATGAATCTGTACCACCTGGCCCTTATCACAGTTATTGAAGCGGTTCATTATAATTCTTCATAGATGATAGTTTACAAATATAATATAAATCGACATGTTTTTTTTTCTGTTGAGCTGAGGTAAATACATGCCCATAAAAGTAAACATTAAACATTTTTATTGAGACATATGGAGGAACCATGCACCAAAAAACTAAAAATATATTTTTCATACTAAGTATACTAAGGTGCAAAATGTACAATCCGAAAATAAATTCTGAATTGTGCTATTATGTGTTACATAATATTTGTGTGCTTGTTTGAGCTTGAGTAGTGTCTGCTGTATTAAAACCTTGTAAGCAAGACAGCCATCCAGCTAATATGATATTTTAGAATTGTACTTGAAGTGTTTTATAAGACGATTCCTTTTTTTCATTAAAAATTGTATGATCCTGATAGACCCAAATCAGCTGGAATTCTACATTACAGTCAGAACGTTTTCATTCGATCTGCATTCAAAGGGTAATTCTGTAAGGCGAGTTATTTTCAACTGGCATAAGAACTTTTATAGCACGTAACTGTCCTCAGGAAGGTTTATTTTGTCTCATATTTCTATTTAAGCCATGGTATTCAGACAGAAAATGTTTTTGGTAAATTCAGCAGGCTTTTTCAATACGTTTGGTCCACACAGTTTGTACGAAGGTATAAACAAACTAGACCACATAAAAGCCCCCTGTTGAGGCCTAGTCTGTACTGAAACTCTTTAATGTTCCTAATGTTTGCTGTACACTGTCCAGTTTAGCAGCAAGAGGTCATGCGCACGTGAAAGGCGTCAGTTTACCCTCACCGTTAATGGCTCGAATCAGCTCCACCCTTAGTGGGCCTTCCAGTAACAGTGACACCAATGACATCATAAAGGGCCACCAGAAAGCTTGACTTATGCAGTTGTGCCTGCATTTAACAAAAATATGCAGTCTAGAATAGTGCTGGGTATAGAGATTCAGTACCATAAGAATACTGATTAAATTACTGCAGTACCACCAAGTCTCCTTAATTTGCATTGAACCAGCAAGCATGCTTGTGCCATTCCTATATTATTAACCAGATTTATCTGTTAGTACCAGATTTTTCATAATTGGTTCATCCCTACAATTCACATCATTGATTCTTAATTTTGCTTTTTAATTTAAAATAATGTATGGTTCTGTTATCTTAGTCAAGGTTTTGGTATCTGTATTGAAAAATTTGGAATACGTAGCAGAGATAATACCAGAGTAGCCTTAGTAAAAGAAGACATTAGCAGGCTTTTGCAAGAATGAAAAAAATTAAATGGACATTAATTGACATTTCAAAGATAGTTTGAATAGTACAGTGGGAGAACTGAGATCCCCCCCAGCACTGAAAACTGCAAATGCCCCAGTAATTACACATAAAAAGCACTATAAATACTTTTCACACCGTGTTGCAGAAATATGAATAATTGTGTTGTTTTTAAGGAACTGTGAAGCGTTGTATAAGTTCTATTGAGATCCACAATCTTCTGTAATTTATCACAGAATCATTAAATATTTTCACATTGCCCACCCCTGTAAGGTCAGTTTAAAAAAAAAAAGGCTTAAAAAATGGAAATCCTTCTTCAGTTACAAATACCCTTGTTTACATGCTCATTTTCATGCCATCCTTCATGAGTGTGCATGATGTGTGTGTGTGTGTGTGTGTGACAGGTGTAATGTTTATGTCAAAACAGACCGAATAGGCAAAACACATGACCATCTAAAAAGCATTAAGGAGGCTAAATGTCAGGTTTTATGTTCAGAGCAACGTGTCAAGTGAAAAGGGCAAGGAGAGTGAATACTGTAGCTTCTATAGTTTCTATAATCATGAAGACTTGATCAAAAGGCTCAAACTCATTTATTACTTGCTATACAAAATATATAAAAAAGTAGAAGAGAACGTCTACCAAGTCATTTTTTAGTGTATGTGTATGAAATAGCTTGGACTGTGTGTTTTCCTGTGTGCTAATTTTACCTAAAGTTACCATCAATATTGTTTGGTATTCTGGAAATTACAAGTCTACTAAATTAAAGTCTAATTAAAGTCAATTTTTTGGAACAGGTGTGTCAAATTGTTGAACTGGTATACTGTACTTTCTACACATAACTCACAAGTGAGGCACAAGAAACTGAATGTAATAAAATCCACCATAGTGAAAATGTCTTTCTAGCTAAAAGTATTTCATTAAGATATTAAAACTCTCAAACACTGTATATTTTTTTTCATGTAGTGCTGTCCTGAATACTTTTATATACTTGTGCATCATCTTTCTAATCATTTATTTATTTTAGTGCTTTGTTAACCCTTTAGTCCGAAGCAGAACAACTAGATTGGGATTGCTTAGTAAGTAATATAACATTTTCTAGAAAACCAGCTAAACTGAAAACAAAAAACACATCTCTACACTAGGTCAGGTTCTATGGGACATCTATCATTGTAAGGAGAGACAACCATGGTTCTAATAAAAAAAACCTAACAAACATTAATAAAAGCAAAACTAATTAAAAGTATAGTTCAGAATAAATATTCTAAGGTTTAACACTAAAAATGAGTCATTGAGGACTTACTTACAAACAGGCTTGTATTAGGGTATACTAGTGGGAACACTGAAACTGGATCACTACTACTATGTATTGACGAGCCGCAGGGCAGTTGGGTTGAAACCGGTACCGGCTGGTATCGGGAAGTCGCCTAAGTTTAGATCTCACACTCGGTATCTGGAAAGAAAAGGTTGGATCGGTACATATCTTACTTCTGCATAACTGTTGTTGGACCCCGAGCCTCCACAGTAGCAGTTGAACGTTTCTGAGCATTAATAATACAAATGTTAAAATATGTAGCCTACCTGATAACACTAGTGTAGTGTATGTTTGTGGAAGTGGACTTACGTGTGTGTGTGTCTGTGTGCGGGTACTCGGTGGCCGTCACGGAGGACGCTGGGAGGCAGTGTTCACACCAAATGCGAAGTGATTGAGTTTCACCACCAGGACAAAACCCCAGTGTCCAGTTTCCTCCAAACAATGCACCCTAGTTTTGCCGTTTTTCCAACTTTGAATTAAACATACTGGCATTACAAGGCCAGAGGGACAAGTTGAATAATTCAGTGACCTCTGAGACCAATTTCTTAGGAAAACAGCAAAGACAGCCCATTTTTAGACAGAAAGACCACAGGTGAACGTACCAATCTACTCAACAGGCAAAGTACTGCAAACCCCTAGTATTCAAATCTACACAAGCTTCCCTGTATTTATTTCCTTACTCGTGAAGAGTTTAACTTACAAACTGCTTATTCTCTGCTGTGAAGAAACGACATACACCGCATTTTTTCCTCAGACCAAACTGAACAGGGACAGGTAGGGGTAAGTTTCGGTGTTGTTCTCCTCAGCAGCAGACTGCTCCCTCCACTCGCTCTGGACAAATGGCGCCTAAAGATACTGCTACTTGTGTAAGAGTTTAGAAAACACGCGGCAAATCCCGGTTAAAGAGTTTGTTGTTAAAGACCTCTGTAGGCCTACCACATATTTAACTAAAATGTGCAGTACGTCTCTGTTTTAATGACCAGACGCGTACGGCGCATTTTAATTAAATATGTGTTAGTACAGAGGTGTTTAACAACAAACTCTTTAACCGGGATTTGCCGCAGCTAGATCTGTCAGCCGTTTCGTTCCGAAATTACAGGTATTGTAAACAAAGTCACACTACAAACTTTCGAAGAGAATGTGCGAAAATTTCTCACCTGTAATTTTCAGGCGCAGTTCAAGTGTTCTCCAGCCTCGCAAGTGTAATGTCAGAGGACAGCGAAAGACCAAACGTTGCTCTGAATTTAGTTTTCACGACGTTTCTCCCTCGGGCTCCAAAACCACCCCGGACACTCACTCAGAATGACTGTGCACCTCCAGCCAACGAACGGAGCTTGCAAGGTACAACTCAAAACCGACCAATCAACCAGCAGGGGGCGTGGCTGCGCGTTTCAGAACGAGACTTATGCAGGTAACTTGCAAGGTGTGGGACATCCCCCCCAAAAACCGCGCTTCTTTACTTCTCATTCTGCATTACTCCGCGAATTTCTAACGGTTGTGTGCTATATTGCAGTTTGCGACGAAGTCCTGAATGGCTCGTTTAGCCCTTAAAGATTCATACAGTTGGCTATTTCCCCAGCCCCTCCCCATTTGTAATGCTTTTTAGGATGCCACTGAGCATTAAAACAATTATGTTGTTCCTTACTGTGTACCTGTAACATGCTTTTTTATTGCTTTGTCTGCATGCTTATCTATTGAACCATGTGCGATCAAGTGGGGTAGGGAATTATTTTTTTCATATATATATATATATATATATCACATTGCAATGATCTTGTTTCAGCACTCACTCACTTAAAAAAGGCAGGGATATTGTTTTAATACGAAATAATGAGTGCCAATAATAAAAAACCCCACTAAAGACACTTCACTGAAGGAGATTAAGAATATTAACAGTAGGCAGACCTGTCTTCATTTGGCAAGCTAAAAAATTACTTTTTTCAGCAAAAAATTATGCCATGGCACCGCTTAGAAAGTGTTAGGTACTTTTAGTGACGTTAGTCAGAAGTTATCTATTATGATAATACAGCTATATATGTGGCTTGCATGTAAATGTTTTTAGTTTTTTTGAAGGAATCTTAAAGAGGTTCCTGAAACATTCAATGCAACATAAATCTACAAGCTGAATGTGACTCAAGCAAAAATGCAAACTATTTGACATGTAAGTCAGTAGGCTTCATTATTTGACACCACAACCCCTAAAACTATGTAAAAACAGCACAGAAACAAATCCCCCCTGACTTGTTCGACAGCTTGAGCGTGCTTCTAGCAGCACTATATAGCCTGCAACAACCTAATTATGTTTAAGATTATGTTGGCTGCGAAACAATCCAAGGGGCTTTTACTACTTTCGGTAATGCTATGTAGGAGCTATGCAGTCTCTGCCAAGCAGCTTTCACCATGGCCTTCAATGCTCACTGTGTAGCTGTAGTGTATTGTTTCTCCAGGGGGGGTTTAGGGGGGTGTCTTGAATGGGTACCTCATACAAATCACTGCGTGGATGCATGGGGAGGGGGCAAAAAGAATGACTATTATATAATGATTCCAGCACCCATTGCTGAGCACACAGTATGTAAATGGGTATGAATGTCCATCACAGAACATTTTCATGAGCTTTCAATGTTAAATAAACTTATCTGTTGAAATGCAGGTGGTTACCAGCAGTTCTAGTGATGGGTTGAGTAAGTTTAGTTGCATGGTGGAGAAGTTATGATTAGGGTTAGGTTTATTGAACTCTGCTGAAAGTCCAGTTGTATGTATATTTACTCGTACAGATCTGAGACATAAGCCACAGTGTGTTCTACTGGTACATCCGAACTAATTCCCCAGATAGACACAGAGAATCAGAAGCCTGAAACTCAACTCTTGAATGTTGTTGTTACTGCCACCATTTTGTGCCTATTCACAAGTTGGACTAAGCTAACACTCCACTCCAGAATGTAACAATCGAAAGTGGAGAGAACAACATACAAACCGCAGCACATGGAAATGGTAATCTCTTGAGCTGAATGGCTAAATTAAACATTTTACAGGAGTCCTTATCTTTGCTGTGTTGTCTGAGGTAAGGTGGGCCTGGGTTAGTCTCGAGAGACTGAACATACGAAAGAAAAAACGTCATGTATGATTCAAATTATGTTCATTTAAGATTGGGTCTGCTTTTAAACTTAGGGTTTACCAAACCAAAATATCTCAAACATGGAATAATACATTCAGAAGTTATCTTACATCATGGGAATGTGGAATAAATTGGTACTTAGTTTTAGTATCGGAGGCTTAAAAGTGGTATTGTCCCCCAGTACTTTTTCAAATGTACCACCCTGCAAGGTTGAACATCACCCATTCTCTATCATTTGATCCTTTCAATGAAGGCCTGGAGACCTGTTACCCTTACACGGTTTCGTATATCATTATCAGTTGGGAATCATTTTACTATTTTGCATGTGAGCAGCGGCATGGTGGCGCAGGGGTTAGTGCTGTCGCCTCACAGCAAGAAGGTCTTGGGTTCAACTTCCGGGTCTTTCCGTGTGGAGTTTGCATGTTCTCCCCGTGACCGCGTGGGTTTCCTCCGGCAACTCCGGTTTCCTCCCACAGCCAAAAACATGCGTGATTGGGGATAAGTTCATTGAGCACACTAAATTGCCCCTAGGTGTGATTGTGTGTGATGTGCTGGCGACTGTCCAGGGTGTACCCTGCCTTCGCCCGTAGTAACTGGGAAAGGCTCCAGTCCCCCCCCGACCCCGAGTGCAGGATAAAGGGGTAGAAAATGGATGGATGCATGCGAGCAAATGTAACCCTATTGAAATATGTCACTGTTTTGAAAACGAAAAGCCACAATACATAAATATACAGAAGAAAAGAGCGTAAATAAAAGTGTAACAAGGAGGGAAGTCAGAAAAAAACCCATATATTATTGCCACACTCCACTGTTTTTGAAACCTCTGCACTAATTAGCCCTTTGACCTGCTGTAGGTTTCTAAACTCCGGGTGTGAGCGGAAAGCCTACTCTTTCAACTGGAGCGAGCCAGAAGGATCTTAGGCTACCAAAAATGAACAAAAATAACAGATAAGAAGTCTGGACACTTTGTCTTTTAATTTCCTTTTTGAAAGAACCGTTACGAGTTGGGTGGCACGGTGGCACATTTGGTGGCACTGTCGCCTCACAGCACAATGAACCAACTGGAAATGCTACGTGCGAGTGTGTGTGTCTGTCCTGTGATGGACTGAAAAGGATGCTTCTCTGTCTTTCACACTGTTACCAGTCCACGCTCCAGGACACCCTGGAAACGTGGTTCAGTATAAAAGGTTCAGATAATGAATGGATCGATGCAGTGATGATTTTACACTGTGCAGCCAAGACATTTTGATGTTTTGAGGTGAATTTGAGATGGCCAGGTAGAATTATATGTTGTCACTGTAGAAAAAAACCCCCATAATGTCCAAAAATCTCACTTTGCTGAAGAAATTTTCAGTTTAACATTTTATATGAATAGATTTTATTTCAACCTGTTTACACACATTGTTTTTTACATCATGAAATGTTCACAGTGTCAAGGGCAGCCATTGTGTTCATACAATGTGGAGACATGACGACGAAAATAAGGAGATTTGTTTGGAAAGCAATAGAAATGTTGTGCAAATCAGTGACCAAAAAAAAGCTCTTTTCATAATCAACATTAAGAGAAAATCGCATGTGAATAGGCTCTGAGACCTGAGCAGTGTTTTCTGATGAAAATGGGCATCAAGACTTTTCAACACTTTTTACTTTTAGACTCTAAAATTAAACCCAATTGGAAAATTATTGGGAAAAAAAGTCTTTTTCGAACCATTAGATTTAGTAAAGAAATGGTACAATTGAGAAAGTGTCCAGGATCGCAAAGATATGCAATTTGAGTCCATTTTCATCCCTTGATATTGAACATTTACCAAGAAAGCTGACTTGTTTGTTTTATGAATTAAGCAGTTGGACCACATCAGTTGGATGTCTGTTTGCTAGTGACAGTGAGTTGAGTGTTGTGGTTTAAACCCAATCTTCGGACGGTACGAAGACACAACCCAGAGTTGCAATTCCAACAATTTTATAGATATTAAAGTTCAGTCTAACTCTACTGACTAGACATGGGATGATAACCAGTTTCAAGGTTTACCACGGTTTAAAAAAGTCACGGTTTCAAAACCGGAAAAAAATAGTTATACCGTTCCTACTATATGTGCATTGTTTATGTTGTTTTTTGAAAATTTTATTTGTTTCTTTATGTTGATTATTGTTGAGCTGCAGGTTTAGGCTCACACAAGTGACTGCAATTTAATTTAATTAAGAAGATTCAATTATTT
>JBBKCR010063142.1:0-10369 GCA_037577295.1 Ladigesia roloffi | reverse complement strand
CCGTGATTGCGCCTTGCTCCTGCTCTCCGTCCCTGTCTCTCCTGATGTAAAGTGATGGACGAGAATATGTGTGTGTGTGTGTGTGTGTGTGTGTGTGTGTAGTGTGTGGTTGTGTGTGAGAGAGAGAGAGATGTGTGTATGTGTGTGTGTGTAGTGTGTGTTTGTATGTGAGAGAGAGAGATGTGTGTATGTGTAGTGTGTGTGTGGGTCGGAGAGAGAGATGTGTGTATGTGTAGTGTGTGGTTGTGTGTGTGAGAGAGAGAGACAGATATGTGTGTAGTGTGTGTGGTTGTGTGTGAGAGAGAGGTGTGTGTGTGTGTGTAGTGTGTGTTTGTATGTGAGAGAGAGAGATGTGTGTATGTGTAGTGTGTGTGGGTCGGAGAGAGAGATGTGTGTGTGTGTGTGTGGGTGCAGTATGTGTGTGTATCTCTGCCTTCCTCTGTGCATGTTTCCCAGTATTAGTCGTGTTTTTAAGTCCGATCATTAGTGTGTCCTTGATACAGATAGAATCCGCCTCTCACTCCCTGCCCTAGTCCTCCTGCTGCATGCGCCCGTTCTCCCTCTCCCTCTTTCTCTGATCTCTCTCTCTGCTCGTGCTGCAGGGATGGGGAAGAAGGACGACCCCAGCCTGATGCAACAGTGGTTTAAACTGGTCCAGGAGAAGAACGCTCTGGTGCGCTACGAATCTGAGCTCATGATTTTGTGAGTGCCCTTCATTTCACTGCTTTGAATTTTTTGTAGGTGTTTTTTTTATCTAGAATACAGTTTGTATACCTTAATCACAGATTACCTGTGTGCAATTAATTTCCTCAATCTGCATAACCTTCACATTATTTTATTATGTTTTCTGCATAATTAAACAGTAATATATAAACAAAATAATTCAAGGTGGTTTGATGTGAAATGCTCCGTTCTAGAGCAACTTACCCTGCCAGAACTGTTTACAGTGGGGGTGAATGGAACCAGGCATCCAAAGAGTTTAATGCCACTTAAAGCAAGAAGACCCCTCAGAAAGTTATTACATAAAATTATTATGAATATCGTGCCTGAGACATTGCTAAAAAAGAGGTTTTGAGGTCTAAAAAATATCAGATTTTACAGATTTTACCACTCTTTTATTTCTTAATTACATGTAGGTCATTGTACATATAGGCAGTGTTGGGAGTAATGCATAACAAAAGTAAGTAATGACTGTACTGCATTGCTTTTTGCTATAGCGCGGTAATGTAAGGTGTTTCAGAACAAAAACTGGTAATATTTTACTCTGCACAAATGTCAGTTACACCGTTACAATGTATTTTTAAACTGGAAAGTTCGTCTAAATCACCGCAAGATCAGCAGAGGAGAAGCTTCCATGCACTTCTTGTAGACAGACAGAGAGAAGAGTAGGGGGACGTCCTCTTTTTCCTGGACATCTGTCATCTTTCCAACATCTGGCTGGAATTTTAGAGCTGCCTAAACATTCGTCACCTTATGTCATCTCTCATAACCTAAAAGTCCAGAACGCCGTCGATCTGAGATGCATGTGGCCGAGACACGCATTAAACATCTAACCCCCCCGGACCGGCCCAGCTGCTAAAGAAAGTCCCGCCGAGGCGTCCTCTTCTTCACAATCCCAAATCTGGGCACCCTAGAGACCCTAGAGACACCCTGATCTAACGGCGGACAGTACTGTCGCCTTTCACTGGAGGTGTTATGAGCTAATTGAGCGTCAGGAGCTTTATTTACACGCCAAATCCATATTTCCAGTTATTTTGGTGAGAGTAACTGTAATAGTAGTGTAATGCCGTACATTTTAAATACAGTAATATTGTAATGTAACGAATTACTTTGAAATGACAGTTTTGAAGTAACTTGCCCAACACTGCATATATGTTTGCTGGTGTAACCTATGGTAATAACCTATGGTTGCATATGCAGACCACTCTGATCGACCTGTTTACATCTCAATTATCAGAATCACAAAACATTTTGATCCTGGAAGAAACTGCATGTGTTACCGCTGGACAGACACACAGAGACAAGAACAATATAAAACAAAGTCTATATAAAATCAGCTTAAAAAACTTAACAGGAAATACTCTGTATGAAACACACCATGATATCTACAGAAATGCTTGGATGTTAATTCTATAGATACTGAATACTTACAGTGAATTACTAGGAACACAAATAGTGGTTTACAGCTGTACACGAATTTAGAATAATCACTGGAATTCTTTAAGAAAAACTGAATTAATTTTCAAAGTCTGGGTATTCAGATACCTTGTATACTATATAACCTTCATATATTCATACATGCATCATATATCCCTGTAACGTGTCTGTGGGTCTGTGTGCAGTGCGCGAGAGCTGGAACTGGAGGACAGGCAGAGTCGGCTGCAGCAGGAGCTGCGGGAGCGCATGGCGGTGGACGGTCAGTGCTGGAACAGATGTTGTCCCAGACCACATGACATCAGTGACATGGAATCCCAAAAATGCTTGCTCTTGTCGTGGAGCTGAACTGGGGACTAGCACTCTCTCTCTCTCTCTCCCTCTCTCTCTCTCCCTCTCGCGCTCTCTCTGTCTTCCAGACCATCTGAAGGGGGAGGAGGAGCTGGAGGAGGAGAAGCGGATCCTGGGGGAGATGCTGGAGGTTGTAGAGCAGAGGGACGCGCTGGTGGCCCTCCTGGAGGAGCAGAGAGTGCAGGAGAGAGAGGAGGACAGCGACCTGGAGGCAGTCATGTTGTCCAAGGGCTTCAGTCTGCACTGGGCATAACACACATACACACACACCTACTTTGTATTAATAATAGTAGGTCATCCCATATCTGCTCTGGGCCATATTTGTAAATTAATCTAAAGTATTCTATGTTGTCTGAGGCTTTGGCGACTGCACAACTGTAAATAGTGTATCTATATTCAGTGAAACCACCTTAAAAGAGTCTCTCAACAAGCTTAAGGGCCAAATTAAACTCCTGTAGGAACTGAGAGGAGATGCCTTGCTGCCAAATAGTGATCTGCTAACTAAGCTATGTACTATGCATATGTACACCTTAAAGTTCTGCTTTTTTGTTGTCTTTACTTTAAAAATGACTGAGAAGCTGCACAGCTGTACTTGAACCGTACTGACTATATGTTTGTTGAGCTTTCCAGAGAGAATGATGTAGACAGGAATAAAGCCATTGGTAAAGGAGAGAAATGTGACGAAACTAAAATTGAATGAGTTTTTTTCAGCCTGTGCTTGAATACCTTAATGTGAAAGAGTCCTTTTGTAAAAAAGGAGATTTTTTTTTTATGTTGTTGTTCATCATCTTGATTTTGGGAAAGAAATCTAACCACTGAGTGAAGTCAAATGATAAAAAAGAAAACAAATAAATGCTTTTTTTTCTCAAAATATTTTGACAACAATTTTTTCAGCTTTGGCTCTGAATTGGGGGAACGAACTTCCCCTGAGACCCTCACTGTCTCCAAACAGAGATAAAAGACCCTCCTCTTCCCTCGACACTGTACAATTACTTATTCATGTCAAAAACTAAATTAACTCTCACACACCTGATCTGATGAGGTCCTGATGGACCAACTACTTGTCTGGTAGAAAAGCTCTTGATTTAAAGTCGAGGCCTACTAGTAGCGCTGGGCTTGTTTTCTCGTAAACTACAAAGCACAGATGTACCTTCGCTCTTGTTGAAATCGTCTGCCAGATGCAGTAAATGTAAATGTATCTTAATACAAATAACACTTAATACAAATAATATTTAATAAAAACAATGCCACAATATTATTCCTCCACCCAGATCCTTTACAATCTCTATGCAAGATCTCTGTGTAAGATTGCAAAATACGTAGAGAAAATGGGTGCCAGTGTTTCGATGAGAGGATGAACAGAACACTTTTTTTGTGGTCAGGAAAAAACAGCATGAACATAAACACCCCCAACCCTGTTGAAAAAACGCTCATTTAGTCTTAATGAAGATGTCCAGCCACTCCCACCCCTGTCAAATAATAAATGCAGAATCTCAAGGATTGGCTCATCAGAACCAACTGCAGTTCAACCATCATCAGGTTCCACCACCATGGACCAGCTCATTCTACCACCATGAGGTTCCACCAGCCTGTACTGGCTCAGGTTCCACCACCATCCCTCATTGGATTTTTCCAAAAAGCCTCAATAGGAACCCGATCCAGCCAGAGCTCCAGTTATGTTGTGTGAATTAAAAGTGTTCAAATGTTCGGAACTGGAGCCATCCCTCATGACCTTGAGGCTCTGAATTTTTTTTGTCGGGGGTGGGGGAGGCTGGGCATTTTTATTATGTGGTGGGGGAGGGTCACCGGGACTGGCTGAAGTTCCACCACACATTTAAGCACTTTTAGTTCACCTAATATCACAGGAACTCGGACTCTCCCTGGACATAATTAAAACACCCAGCTGCCCCCAACCCTGACAAGAAAACTGAAGGACCCAGAGATCACCAGGACTTCCAAACAATGGGGAGGTGTTGGTCCATCTCAGTGTTTTTTTCCAAATATCCTCATCCATAAAACCAGTTCCAGTCAGAGTTCCAGGGAAATTTGAGCATAAAAGCTTGAAATTTATGGTTTAGACGGTGCTAAGACTTTCTTCAATCAAAATAAATGGATTATTGGCCTGGAGGTGACATTTAATGTGTAATTTTGCATTTCTCCACCTGTGATATTTATGATCTTGTTTGGTGGAGCAGAACAGAACCTGATACATTTTAGTTCCTGATTAATAATTCATAATCATATTTGCACAAATAATTAATCATTTAGAACCAGAAACCTTTACTAATCCCAGAGGAGTATCCCTCTTCACTGACCCACAGAGACAGGGGCACAAACAATATACATACATTGTTAAAATAAATAAGTCCAATAAACCTCTGAATGATATTTTATGTTGTGTGCACAAAAGGCTGTGGTCAGTAAGAGGGGTGTATATAAATACTATGTATAAATAAATAATTACAATTACTGCTGAAGTAGTTTATTAGTAAAACAAATAGTGGCTTGGCATAGTTCTCTAACCCGAGTCTGCTAATGTACGTGGTAGAAATAGCAGTAGATCAGTAATAGTGATATTGCACATGATAAGACTATAATACTAAGATCTTGTACATAATGATGTTTTACCCACTCAAGAATTATAACAAATGTTGAAACCAAGTTCATTATTTTATATGAGTAAACTACAAAGCGGGAATGGGGGGCTTTCTTTTTTGCCGAGTATTGCTGCGACATTCGGTTGCCTTAAGTAGTGTAAACAATGGGAAAAATAGAAAAAATAGGTTTTCAGCGTGAGAAATCACAGGTGTGGCATGATATCGTGAGTTGGCAGCCCTGCTGTCAGATATGTTTTGACCATCTAACAGACTTATCAGTCTGAAAATGAATTATGATAACTGGAGTGTGCATGTAAGGACGTAAACAAGACTTATTTTTAGATTTTCAGCTCCACCTTATCTGGGGCAGCCGTTCCTTTGCTTCCTGCTGTTATCACTGTAAATCACAGATTATATACACAGTTACAGACTCCCGCATACAGTCTGTGATTTACAGGCATCAGAATCAGAAGAGCGTAACTAGTTGCAGGTTAGGAAGTAACAATCTTCAGTGTTACAAACACGTGCTAAATGTTTCTAGCTCATTTTTAAAACACTAAACATGTTTTTTTGCTTACATTTTATAAATAAAATAATTTTGGATACCCAAAGGCCGAGCTGCCATCTGAGAGTAGTTGACAGTGACAATACTTTTCATCCTTATCATTTTATTTTAACATTCAATTGACATCCCGGAGGTATCTTCATGAAGTTCATCTCTATGTGACTCCGTAAATGTCTGATTTACGTTTAGAAGGTCAGTGTAAGACATTTTAATGCCGGATCATTATTGTGTTGAATTAAAATCGCTCCTGTCATTTTTCTCAGATCCTTTTCGAAAACTGTAGCTTGGACAGCCAGCAGGGGGCGCAGCGCATGTGTTGACAATTTTACTTCTTTTTACGCAGACTCGCCACATTTACAAATTGGTATTACTATACATGTGGGGACCTGTTGACTACACCACCACCTAATCCTAAACCTGGCCTTGACCTCAATAATCCAGAAATCTTAGGCACCATGAAAGAGCAGACTTTTGGGCAACATTGTTATTAAGATAATATTACTAGCCTCTAACAGGGCCCCATGTCAGTGCAGGGCCCCTAAAATCGTTCTACCCCCCCCCCCCCAGCAGCGCCCCAGTCAATAACCACAAACTTTTTTACCCTTTTAGTTTTTCCAAAATTGATTTTGTTTTTTTGTGAAAACAGCCCGCTTCCTTGCGAGGACCAACAATGTATTATGAGTATTCCTATCCTGACGAAGACATTAGGTCCTCACAAAGTAATATATACATACCCAGTCACTACATAGACACACCCAGATCTCACTTTACTCCAGCTGGTGGCCTGTTTAAAGCCTGTAATTTTGGTTTGGTTAGAATCTGGAGTGTGTGTGGGAGAGAGAGAGAGTATGTATGTGTGAGCGAGTGAGTGAGAGAGAGAGAGAGAGAGCGAGCATGTGTGTGTAAATGTGTGTGTGTGTGTGTGTGTGCGCGCGTGAGCTCCGCCTCTTGTATCCTCCTCCACTATTTCCGTTCTCCTTGTCCAAGAAAACTTTCCGCGATGGAGAAACTGCTTTAGTGTTAGAAGAGTTTTAGTTTAGTTCGTGGATTAAAGACAGTATTTTACTGCATGTCGATTCAAAAAGAGGAGGACATTTAACACACGGACTGATTCCAGAGCTCGAAAACAGGAGTTTTGTGGTGTTAGGGGGCTACGGCGAGGTGAGTACGTTTTAACAGCCTGCAGCAAGATTGTATCTTCTCAGGAAGGATTAGAATATATTCTTGGTAAAAAAAGACCACTCAAGTGTCTGTTTTCATGAGTGTGTTGATCATTGCATGGAGGCCTGCCCTTGCTGCCTAGGGGGGTGAGACTTTTTCACACTGCTAAAGTGAAGCTGGAGAAGTTCTACCACTGTTTCTAATGGACTTTTCTCAGTGTCCTCCAGTGCTATTGAACCCCAGTTCATGTCTTCTGCAGAACACTTATTTAAACTCGGCGTGACAAACAAACAAACTAATAAATACAAACAGTAAATAGAAAAAAGTGAAGAAAGAAGTGGTGACCAGAAACCAGACACTTGAACTGAACTGCACTACCAGTCAAAAGTTCTTCCACACCACAAGTTTTAACCACTTATCCATTTACTTCACAAATTGCAGATATTGATTCTGGTTATACTATAAAGTTTTTGAGTGACAGCTGTAAATGAACATTTGTCAAGTAAAAACATTTCCATTATAAGTTGGAAAAATCTGTAACAGTGCAGGTCTGACTCCTATTAACTGGTTGTGTCAAAAACCTTTAGGCAACCTTTAACTTTAAACGCACTCATTAAATGTTTCAGCTATTAAGAGCTCCATAAATTTATAACTGGTTATCCTCATTGGAATTAAAATAGTGAGTCTTTTTGTAGGGCAGAAGTGATGAATAACAAAAATGTGACATTTTCTGGCTAATAAAGGAACTCAGATGAACAAACTGTGCATTTATTTGTTAGGAAAATAATATTGGGTGTAGTTGGAGCAAATATTAAGTGAGCAGCATGATAATCAATCTAAAACTGGTCCATCATAACTTATCACACTTATCTGGTCCGTCCAAACTGGTCCATCCAAACCCGTCCATCCAAACTGGTCTATCCAAATAGGTCCAATCAAACTGGTCCATCCAAATGTCCATCCAAAACGTCCATCCAAACCAATCTGTCCAAACTGGACCAAACAATCTGGTCTATCCAAATTTGTCCCTCAAAACCAGTCCAAACAAACCAGTCCATCTAAACAGGTTCATCCAAAATAGTCCATCCAAATGGGTCCGTCCAAACCTCCAAAGACCTGAAACTGAGAGGTGAGAGCAGTACAGCTTCTAAACCAGCGGAACAATGTAATTAAACTCGAGAAAAAACTAGGAAGATTAAATGGAACTGAGTGAAAATGTATTAATGTTTAAAAAGTGTAAAAGTAAATTGAACTATGGTTAAAACTGCAGAACTGAGCAGCTGTGTTTCCTGAGAGGCTGGCAGGATATGATGCCACTCAGTGACGCTGCCACATGTGTTGAAGGAACAAAACAAAATTGTTGTGGGTATTTTAAAGTGTGTGTGTATGTGTGTCTGACTTTCCAGCCTAAGTGAGGCACAGAGCAGGAATGTTTGGAACTGATTCAGTTTCTGTACTGGGAGAGTGTCACTGACCGGTGGGGCAGAAGGGGGTTAAAGATGAGTTTTTTTTCAAATGCACCAATTTCAGCTCCTTCTCAACACCTCAACATGTCTTTCTGCAAAGTTAACATTAGAATAAATACATACAAACAAGAAAGCAGTAATCAGTATAAAGATTTGTTTGGTTGATACAGTGAGCTGAGAACACAGGTTCGGGTTCCAGATTCCTCTTCCGTTCTTCCCAACATTGTTTGAATTTGTGAAACTCCATCAGTAGCTCCTGATTTAATTTAATTAATTCTAATTAATAATTTGTTAATAATTCATGTGTTTTAAATCACTCAGTCTTTACATTTTTAGAACATTCCAAGTAGTGATGCTGAAATAAAATAGTTATCATTTTTGAATCCTAACACTTTGAATGGACTTTTTAAACTTGAAATGTAGTAATTAGGGCTGAGAATTTAACGCGTTAATTAGATTAATTAATCACAGAAAAAATAACGCGTAAATAATTTTTAACGCAGGTAAAGCATTACGTCATCTTCTCGTTCAAATTTCGAGTACACAGCAAGAGAAGCGAGTCCCAGATTAGAAAGCGGAGTTCAGTTCAGTGAGATTTGGAAGAAAATAAATAAATAATGTATTGTGAATGTTTTTTGCCGATTATGACTCTGAAGGGGAATGTTTGCCTTTGGAAAAGACGCTCGCGCGTCTCCCGGTTCAACTTTGGATCTGCCCGGCCATGCGAGGAGAGAGTGAACACGAAGCACAATCACATGGTTATTTCAACACTTTGCCCATCGGGAAAGTGTGTGGAAGCTGTGAACCTGCTCGTAGTGTCTGTAGGAGAGCTGTTGGTTGAGTTAGAGGCAGCAGGAGAGGGGAAATTTGAGCTGGAATTAGCCGCATTAGGTTAGTCCATCCAGACCTCCAGAGGGGCGGAGTCTCAGCGCTGTGGCCAGAGTGTGTGTAGAGCTGGGAGACTATCATATACTGTACCCTAATTCATAGGTTTGGTTCAGTCAGTATTAAAAATGCCATTACTAATAGGCTTGTATTCAATAATAAATGGGAAAAAATCTGCTACTTGTAAGTCTGTATGTATGTGCGATTAAATTAAAAGTTTTGTGACTTTAAAGGTTCTTTTGATTTGAGATATCTTTTTAAATGTATCTTTAGAACTTATTTTACCTATCGCTGGTTGTTGGAGAGGTCCTGTGTTTACAGAAACAAAAGTTTAATTTCTCATGAAAGGTTTTTTTAAGTCATATGTAACTACCAGGTCTTACCACTAGGGGGCACTGAATTTAAACGTAGTCCTCTGCAGTGCTGGCCTGTGGTTAAACTACCTTTGACAAGAGACCAAAGAGGTTTAAAGTGGAGGATAAAGAGTCACACTGTACAGCAGAGACCAAGTGTTTAGAGTGTAGATGTGATGTGGTGTGGGGGACAGGCTGAGGATTGTGTGTGAGGTTGTATTTGATGTTGAACCCTGATGTACTCTGTCTCTATTTAGTATTTGCTTGATCTATTAAGGCTTAGTGTAGCCACTTGAGACTGAAATGTATTTTGGATCTCACATGTCACAGGGAATTCCACAAGACATCTCTACACAGATAATATTAGTATGTTGTTTATCGTTTATTAAAGGAAAATCATCATCAAAACATCAAAACATCAAAAAGGCTTATGGATGTCTAAGTTGTTATTGAATTTAATCACAACATGTTATTGCTAACATTTGAACAGTAAAGCATGTCGATCGCCAAGCAATGTTTTGGATTAATAGATTTTGTATTACTATATACATTATTTATTACCATCTATTATTTTTCTGTATATGGGAATCGGCTTAATGTCCTTTGGCAATCTCATTACTAATCTGGGGTTTCACACAGCTCCCGACACAACATCCTCCTCCCAACACACTCAGAGTCTGTACCTCAGCATCCTCCTCCCAACACACTCAGAGTCTCTCCCCAACATCCTCCTCCCAACACACTCAGAGTCTCTCCCCAACATCCTCCTCCCAACACACTCAGAGTCTCTCCCCAACATCCTCCTCCCAACACACTCAGAGTCTCTCCCCAACATCC
>JBBKCR010063133.1:0-10369 GCA_037577295.1 Ladigesia roloffi | reverse complement strand
TGTAAGACTGTCCCTGTAACTAATGAGTGTAAGACTGTCTCTGTAACTAATGACTGTAAGACTGTCCCTGTAACTAACGAGTGTAAGACTGTCTCTGTAACTAATGACTATAAGACTGTCTCTGTAACTAATGACTATAAGACTGTTTCTGTAACTAATGACTGTAAGTCAGCCAAAATCTCCCTGTGAACCAAAGTTTGCCAATAAGAATTCCAGTGTAAATATTAAAAACATGAATCAACCACAAACTAAATTTTAATAATATTAACCACACATTTTGGATGGTCAAGATGTATTACTGAAGAAAAATAATACAAACCGTAGTCTAAATGGTAATAAAGCAAACACAAACAGGTTCAAAGAGACTGAAAATTTTAACACAGACTAAATCAGAAAAAAAGATATGACTAGAATAATTAAATTTAACAGGTGAATTTCAGTTGAAGAGAAAAAACTGCTGTCAGATGATCTGTGACACAGACATGTAGATTTCATTACATCTCTTTTGTGGTTCAAAACAAATATGTGATTCATCATCAGTTTTCTGAACATTTGGGAGTTTGCTGTAATGTGAAGTTGTTTGAGGAGAACAGGGAGATGACAGAAGTCACTTCTGAGAAAAGGGAAATGGGTGGTACTGCCTCCTGCTGCCACCAGAGGGAGACAGAGAACGCTGGCATGTATGGCGACCTATTTATATGGGTCAGTGACGTGATGCCGGAATATACTGTCCGGCTGTTTGTTTTTTAAGTAAAAAATGTTTAAATGTAAAGAAACATACTTTCTATATGTGGCATTTCTCCCATATATGAACTCACTTCAACTTTTTAAAAATCAGGGGTTATTTGTAATTGTTCTGTAATTTAAGGTCAAAATATAATGTGGTGCGACCAATAATAATAATAACAATAATAATAATGTTAAATTCAAAATATCTTATTTCTGTAGCTGAAACATTAAAAACTGACTTAATATGCTTACGTAAATGGTATTTTAAAAACATTTTTATGTATTTTACAGTAAAAAATAGATAGTTCACTAAATTTAATTTGCCGACTGTGATATCATAGAGCTAATATAAGCTCTTAATTTACAAAACTCAAATGAAATGCAAACACTTGTTTCTGAACACTTGAAATTACTGACAACTTGTAAAAAAATTAAGGATGTTTAAAAATTGATTTGTTTTGAGATAAATTGTGGTCGCACCACATGACATTTTTTTATTTTTCGGCTATAATATGTCATTGACCCAAATATTTAATACTGTCACTCCTATCTCTCTGTAGGCAAAAAGTCCTTGAAAAACATTACATATTTTTGTGATTGCAGAAAGTTTATTATTATTATTATTATTATTATTTAACAATATCATGCTGGATAAAGAAAGAAATGTAATAAATGTCGTGTTGAGTTGCCTGTGTCTTCTGTGAGTTCCTGATCTGTGGAAAAATAGGGTTGATCAGAATTATTTTAATACTGTTTAATGCCATTACTGTTTAATTTGACTGATGTGTCCCAGCTTCCATGGCTGCTGTTGTGATGTTGTAGTTCAGGTTTTTCTCAACACCTATATTTAGACTGTGTTAAGGATTCAGAGAGCATGTGTGGGGTCTCTTTGTTAGAATCATATAAGGACACACAGAAAATGATTCCAGTCCTCTACAATATCTTTAATTAGTAATTTGTAATAATTTCTTAAATAAATGAACAAATGTTCTTGTGTTCCGAATGATGAGCAGAACTATAAAAGACTCTAAACTGAAATTCTAATGATACTACCGCCCATAACTAAATAGTGAGGCAAATCAAATTTGTTTAAAAAATCAGATTTTAATGTTCAGTTACAAATGACAAGAATCCAAATCCAGTTTGTGTTGTCAGACTGTGGCCATAAGTGACCAGAGGGGATGCCACTCAAAAATGAATACATCACATCCAACAATAAGGGCTTCTTTTATTCACTGACAGAAAACACACACACACAGATATACTTTAATGAAATGTACCTTTAAACTATTGGGTAAACAGCCGCTGAGGCAATGCCACACTGGTTGTTCTTGTTCCTGGACATCTTGATGTAGCCTTTTTCACCCCAGCCAACACCCCAACTGCAGAAAAACACTGTTAGACTGTTTTGAAAATGGTTGAGAATCCAGTGCGGATTGTTCAGTTTCTGCTACAAATTATTTGGTATCCACTGTGAATTATAAATATTACTAAACAGAGTACACTAAACTTTTTAAACATTAATCTGGGTTCCCCTAACCCATCTGTGGTCCTGCTGTGTTTAGGAATTGCGATAGGTGTAAAGAGCTTTGACCGTACTGCTCCACGTTCAGAGAGCGACAGCTCAGACGGCCCGGTCTGGAATTTTCCCCATATGTCATCAAACAGGGAAAGTTTACCTCCCATTTCTTATTCTGCTTCACCAAGTGTCAACTGCCACAATTGGGTGAGAACACTTTAGCCTGTAGAGACATCATGGCTTGCCAAGAATTGAAGCCTGGCAGTTTCATGCTGCTTAGATGAACAAATGAGCACTAATTTATTTATTTTTCCCTTCAGGTGAGCCTCTGAAGGACCAGAAGGTTAGTTTTATTTTCTCTGGGGATGCACCAACACAGTACAGAGCTGGTCTTGCTGAACAACATGTCTTATTATGTTACAAAATATGTAAATGTTCTTAATTATTTCAAAAGCAAATTGCAAAAAAAACATATAAAAATACATATTGCCATGGAAAAAAGCCCTCAAAAATGGGGAGAATATTTGCAAGTTCTGTGTAAAACTATCAGTTAGGTTCTCTGAAAAAATGTGCATAGGGCTGAATCTGCCACTCCTGATCTGTGTAAAACTGGTGGTTACTGGACAGTTAATGTATGGAAGCTGGCTCTGAGTCTTAACTAACCGAAACATTCCTCTGAAACTGCTCAGGTTCAGGGGCTGGACTGGAAATGAGTACTGGAGTATGTCAACTTTTGATCAGGGTAGTTTGAAATGTTTTTGTGTTTCATTCACATTCTCTGAGAAACGGTTAAGAAATCATGAACTCTGCCAGGGTATGTAAACTTATGAACATGCATATATGTGGTAAAGTGGTAAAGTGTTCTGACCATCTCCAGACTTCTTTCCTTATGGAAGTCCAATATTCATTTCAGCTCCAGTCAGATCCCTAGTCTGGCTGGTTTTATTTCGTTAGAGTAAATTCTGTGGAGATGCTAATGGAAACCAAACTCCTGTTTAGAAAAAAGTGAAATCTTGATACTTTTTCCTGCTTTCTATAATTATTTTCCCTGCCCTGTTCTTTTACCTGTTTTTGACCAGCCAGTATTCATGATGCCCTTCTGTTCCATAACCAACAATCAGCATGGCATGATTCATATTCTTGCTGCACCATGGATCATCATACACACCTGCAATCACACACAGAGTTGATAAGCAGTAGTGATGTGGGATACCGCTGATTTTCTTTCCAATCCGATACCAAGGAAACTTCAGGCTGGTATCAACAATACTTATCCGATACTAATATTTTGTACAAAAAAAAGGTATGAAAAATCTAAATTTAAAATTGTGAAATTTTACATTTTAAATCTAAATATTAAATCTAAATCTAAATGCTGAATCTAAATCTAAATGTTAAATCCTATATCTAAATGTTAAATCTAAATTTAAATGTTAAATCTAAGTGTTAAATCTAAATCTAAATATTAAATCTAAATCTAAATGCCTGAGATATGCAAATTGTCCACTCCCCGTATATTTCGTACTCTAAATATTTCATTTTTAACATTTTATTTAAGATCAGTTAAGGCAGGTCCTCCATGTTGGTGAGGGAATATCACAGCATTCAGTGCAGCCCCCTGCTGAGTTCAAGCCAATTGTAATCATGGGGCGTGACTAATTAGCATATCTCATTCCTTTGTAAAAGGAACATTTAGATTTAACATTTAAGATTTAAATTTAGATTTAACATTTAGATTTAATATTTAGATATAACATTTAACATTTACATTTAGATTTAACATTTAGATTTAACAATTAAGCAGCAAGAAAATGGACCAAAACCTAACACTGTTTTTAAACACATTTAGCTCTAAATGTGTAAAAATTGTGTGAACATTGTGCTAAATGTTGAAACAATGATACCTCTTAATTTGTGAAGCTGTTTTTACAAAAGGCGCCTCATACGCATTTATACAGCCGTATTACACACATGACTATTGCAGGCAGAAGAGGAAGTAGTTTCTTCTAATTTAGACAATCCCAATAATACACTTTATTTCCACTGTGATTCTGTTAATGGTAAACTGCACATTTACCCCTAATGACTCAATTATCGATATTTTTAATATAAGAATCGATTCTAAAACATAAATAACTGGTTTTGTAGGAATCGATATTTCAGCATTGATCCATACATCACTAATTATCAGTCAAGAAGCCCAGTTATCAGTCAGCTGGATGATCAATAAAATTAGGCATAGAAAGACCAGAGGATCTGCTGGAGCTTGCTGGGGTGTTTTTTTTTTCAACAAAGAATGGGACAGTGATGAATGGGGTGGGGAACTTCACATTTCTATAAATGAGGATGGGGCAAAAAGGGCTCTGTGCACCTAAAGCCCCCCACTGCTCAGACATGACGCCATCTACCCTCGGCCAGATGTTTGGGATGCTAGAGGGTGTCCTTTATTGTTTGACAGACCATTAAATACTGCTGTATTGACATTCTTCCACTCCCAGAGTTGTTGTTTCTCTGTGAGCAGAGTCTTCTACTGACACTGCGAGTAAAGTCTGATTATCCTGCATCCACTATCCACCGTGGCACCCCGCAGCCCTTTCGAATTCGGGGAAATGTTTTCTGGTACCTCGTATGGAGGGTTCTAAGTCATGGAGAACTCTGCACGTGGAGATACCCCAGATATGATCAGATCGTGTCTAGATCTGAAGCATGTGGTGCTGCAACATCAGATTATATTTGTGGTTGCATGTGTCACAATGTGCTTGAACAGCAAGTGATAAGATCATGCTAACCCAGCACTTTTTCTCTGCTAATACTGCCAGAGTTTTTTTTAATCTGGCACGCCGAAGATCGCTGTCTCATCCCTGCCATAACACTTACAGCAACGAGAAGGTCCGTTCTTTTCGGCGAGCCGCCGCTTTTGGCTCGGCTCCCAAGAGGCTCTTAGTTCATTATCAGCTGACAAATATGCAGCCTTATACTGTTTTGCATTTGACCTTAATATCAATTAATAGATTTAATATTTTCATTTCTGGCTGTTGTGTTTTTTTTCATAATGTTTGTGATTGACAATTCAGTTTTTTCAGTTGTCGGTCTTTAACAAATCTGAATTTAAATCTAAAAAAATACCTTAACAGGATTATTTTCCTCTTCGACCTACACCACAATGAATATGTTTAAATACATTTTACTGAATATTCTTATACATTTGATTATCAGTAGCAGTTTATCAAAATACAAAAAATTAAAATTGAGCAGAATTAAGTTATCGTCGGTTCGGCCCTCAAACACAGTTCAGATTTTTCATGCGGCCCCCTGTAGAAATTAATTGCCCAGACCTGCTCTAGATGTATAAAGTGTCAGCCCTTATTTCAGATCTGCTACCGTAACCCTGCTGTTTCTCAGTACAAGTCTCGCGTGGTGGTAAAGGAAACTCAATTCTGAGGGTACAGATTCTGAGGGCCAGTTTGCACCAGTAAATATACGAAATTTTCTGAGTTTTACCTGACTCGTACAGCTGGAAGGTGCGACGGCCGTTGTCTATACCCACAGAAACAGGTCCGACCTCGGCCACGGTCCGCTGCAGGGCCTTCTCATTGCCTGGCACACGCTCCAGGTTCTGGCAGGTGGCGATGCCGTTCTCTGGTTTAAACCTGCATTTCCCTTCCTGTGGAGACAGGAAAAAGCCAGCATTTGGTTTAAAGCAATGCTTCTTAACCTTTTCAGCATTAAGGCCCACCTGTCTATCACAGCATGTTGCCAAGGCCCACTTGCACACATTAGATTTTTTTCTTTTTCTTTATTAGTTTATTTAACAGGGACAATGCAGTATAACATTGCTACAATTTCATGCGGCTGGTGCTCTACATATAGGCTTCTAGCCAGAGGCTAATTGGCAGCCCCAGTTCCTGGTTAGGCTTTTTAAAAGAAAAGCATAAAAAAATAGTTGCAGACCAATGGCCTGTCTCAATTTTAGATTGGCCACCTTCGTGGCCCATCAGTGGTCCCCGTCCCAGTGGTGGAGAAACCTGGGTTTAAAGCATCCAGAAGATATTTGCTGGAGGTTGCACTGGAGCTATGAAGCTAATGTAGCTAAACTAATACCAAAACCTAGTTTAAAAAAGTGAACTAAAATGAAACTGTTTTGGTGTGATTTTTCTTTTTATTTTGCTGACACCTGACAAATTTTAATTGTGAACATTTTTCAGGGTGACAATTACTGAGGCACAACAGCCAACATTATTTTGATATATAGACAAAAGTTTCTTCACACAGAGCAGGGTTTATTCCTGGCTGTCATTTTTCGATTTATTTTATTGGTGTTCTCCATATTTTCACAGTTTCCCAGTGCGAGTGCATTCCCTGATTGCTAGAGATTAGATTAGAACACTAACTTGTCCATGTGCTTCTGCTTTATCCATTTTCACATCTTCTAACATTGTCTGTGTTGTTGGGTGGAGCTCAGTGGGTAGGATACTTGCCTATGTACCATGAGGTCATAGGTTCGAATCCTACCTCCAGCACCACCACTGGGTTTCCTGAGCATGACCCTTAACCCTGAGCAAGACTGCCCCCTGTAGTTAGGGAACGGAAGTCACTTTGAACAAAAGTGTCTGCTAAATGCCGTAAATGTAAATGTACCTCTTTATGGAAGTGTCACTCGTACCCAGGGGCGTAGCTAGCAATTTTGGGCCCCTTGAAAGAAAATCTTTTTAGGCCCCATGCTTCCCCCAAACCATATACACGCACTACTAAGGGAGTTTCCTATTAGTTTAGTATGTAATTAATTATTGATCCCAACAGTTTGGTTTTCTATGTAAAGGCTCCCTGATGAGACCTTTCAGAAAGACACTATAAAATATCTATATACCACATGATTCCTAAGGCACTATTATAGCCTGTCATTATTCTTCTTATTATTAATGAACACTAGATGTCAGTATACAGTGAACATCTAACTGGGAGTAGCTAGAACATTTTGCATCTACTGTTTATTAAAGTGTTGATATTTTATCTGGAGACTGTGAATTATATTTTAGGCTATGTGCTCACCTTCTTCCAAATCCAGTGTTGGGATTGTGGGGGTTTCTGGTGCTGCACAATCTGTGCATAATAACGCATGCCTTTAGGATACTTATTTATGGTTGTTAACCTAGCTGGTCTGTATCAGGAGTTGCAAGTCTGCCTGCACCTGGACTTTCCTACAAACTTACTACCTTTAAATTTGGACAAATAAGTTTACACCCTCATTTTCAGGTCTATGATATGTTATTCTTATGAATGACAGGAGAAACGAACTTCTAGGCAAGATAATTCAGCTAGCATTTTTGGCTATAAAGTGAGTGTGTAAATGACCGACTGACTAAATATACCTTTCTTTTAGAAAAAGTGGGTGGCCAACTGTCTGCCCTTCTTCTCTCTCTCCTCTCGCTCTTGCGCTTTTGAAAACCAGACTTCAGCATGACTGTTGACTAGCGACACTGACATGCCACTGACAGGCTATACAAATATTGTTACAAACTAAACAACAATTCAAATCCTCATTATGTTTCGTTAATAAATTGGATAAAAAAATACAATAAAGATCAAATGAATAACTTTTTACTGTAATGGATGGTTAAATATTCCATGGGCCCCCTCAGAATGTTGGGTACCATAAATCGTCCACGTTTACCCCCCCACCCCCCTTTACCTACACCCCTGCCCGTCCCCCTGCACTGGACTCACCTTGTCCTCATAAGGGTAGGACTCTTCGGAATCCAGGCCCCCGCAGGTCATGATGTACTGAAAGGCGTAAACCGGCAATCCTCCTAAGCAGCCGTTATTTCCAGAGCTGAAAGAACAGTCCATCAGCTGCTGCTCACTGAGGGGGACCAGCTTCCCTGTCTTCCGGAATATCTGCCCCTCCAGCGCCCCCGTCTGGGGCAATAGAGTGAAGGGAAATGGAGGGAAAGAGAGAAATACAAACGATAAGGGTTGGTTTTCAGCCTAACCTCTAAAGGGCGTCAAGGATGTCATCCCTGTTTTTTCCATGATGGCGAAAAATGAGCCCACGACTTTTTTACTTCCGCCTCCTATCACGCTGCTGCCACAAGAACCTAAACAAGCCACAGTTAGTCCTGAGTGCGGCCTCACTATAACTAGAGACATTACACCACAGTAGTCCAATATTATCAAGACTTCATGCAGGGTGCGGTCATGTCTGTCTTACCCCTCCATAGTCAGGGTTCTATAGCGAGGGATGAGTCTCAGCTTACGCTCCCTACAGTTACAAATCGTACCCTGTAAACGTAAACAGGACTAGCTCTGTTCTCTGTTTTGCCCAATGGAAACTGCTGCACGTTTGTCTATCCTGCTGTTTAAAATCCGGTTCCTGTTGTTGTGGACTACAGACACTAGAGTTATACATAGATTGGGAAAATTGCCAAACAGTGATTAAGTTTGTAAACTAACGAACTGGTCCCAAACTTTATCACAGCTGATGGGTCAACGTTTGAAATTTTTACCATGGACTGTGGTAGCGCAGGGGGTGTATGTAGATTGTTTATATTGGGTATATAATAACAAACATGTATCCAATGTGCACTCATATGCAATTAAGTTTTGGGGCTCAAGTAATGGAGATGCAACTGAGAGAATCTGGTTGTTTCTCAAAATATAATATTTTTCAAATAAAAGATTGTTCAGACTTATAAATACAACAGAAATAGTTAATTATTTCTGGGTGGCATGGTACCAAATAATGTTCTCTTGTTGGTTATCATCATAGAGACTCATCTGGTGCTTTTTGATTCGTTGTATTGATTGTTTCTTGTTCTCAGGTTCCTATGACCCTACAAAGTGTGGTAAATAACCAAGCATTCTATCTGCTTCTCCTGCTGAGACTCACCGCACTGAAGGCCCAGCAGGAGCCGCAAGTCTTTTGGTTTTTAATCTCGGTCACATAGCCCTTCTCCCGCCAGTCCACAGTACTGGGCTCGGCAGCGCCCCCTGCCTGTCGGAGAAGTGTGGTGGCACTGCGGGTCTCCGTCCTGTTGAAGGCTCGCAGGCAGCCCCCAAACATGTCCTGGTATTCTTTATTGTCCTGTTTGGAGAATGAGACCGCATCAGACTGACCATGTGGCTTATCTGCATTTCCTGGTGGGTCAACATTCAAATATGTACCAACTGTATTTATTTATTTATTTATTTCCTTATTTATTTATTTATTGGTCTGACCAGCTCATGAGTCTCACAGAGCGGGGGCCTGACTGACATTGGGCTGGCCCGAGCAATCTCTTAAACACCACCACCCCTTTCACCTGGGTCCCTGTGCCTGTGTGATGAATTCCTCAAAAAACTTCAGAGCTGGGGTTTTATGGAATCAGATTTGTGCCAAAATGTTAAAACAAAACTATCCTAATATGAAACATCTAATATCAAACAAAATACATTCAGAATTCTCCTAATATCAACAAAATTCATTCAGAGTGTGTATGTGTGCGTGTGTGTGTGTGTGCCCTCACCATGTCTGCAAACTGGTTCATGCCGAGTCTGTAGCTCTTGAGTCTCTGGTCGGCCAGCAGGTTGTGCTCCAGGACCAGTTTAAGATTGTCCAGCCAGATCATTTTACGCTGAGACTCTTCTGCTGAACCGTAACTCTTACCTGCGGGAAACACACACACATACACACGCACACACACATACAAACGCCTAAATTCTGCTGACTTGTTCTCTGACTCTCTGAGCAGGTAGACAGTATGTAGAATTCCTACCAAATTTCAGCTTCCAGCTGTGGAACTCTAGGTCCTCCAGAGAGATGCCTGCTGCTCCAGACATGGCCAGAAGAGCGGCGACAGCGAGCAGAACCATCATCCTGCAGTGGGTATAATAAACTAAATTAAATTATTATGTTAATACATTAATTCATTCCTTCATTCGTTTTCCATAGCCACTTAATCCTTACTAGTCTCGTGGGTACCTGCAGCCTATCCCCAGAATTCCCCACTTCACCTGTGCATGGCTTTGGACTGTGAGAGAAACCCACAGCACCACAAGCAGAACATGCAAACTAGGGATGAGCGAGTACAGCATTATCTGTATCTGTATCTGTATCTGTTAACCAGATGAATTATCTGTATCTGT
>JBBKCR010063104.1:0-10369 GCA_037577295.1 Ladigesia roloffi | reverse complement strand
TAGTAATGTTCCTTATAGTAATGTTCCTTATAGTAATGTTCCTTATAGTAATGTTCCTTATAGTAATGTTCCTTATAGTAATGTTCCTTATACTAATGTTCCTTATAGTAATGTTCCTTATAGTAATGTTCCTTATACTAATGTTCCTAATAGTAATGTTTCTTGGCTGCTGCTTGGCAACACTTCCACACATTTTCTATTGGACTGAGTTTTGGAGACTGGCCGGGCCACTCCAGGACCTTCATGTGTTTCTTCTTCAGCCACTCCTTTGGTACCTTGACAGTTTGTTTTGAGTCATTGTCATGCTGGAAGACCCACAGAACATCTTCAGTGTTCTGGCTGTGGGAAGGAGGTTTTGATTCAAGATTTTACAGTACATGGCACCATCAGTCAGCCCCTCAGTGTGATGAAGGCATCCTGTCGCCTTTGAGGAAAAACATACGCAAACATAATTTTCCCTCATTCATCGATGACTGTGTGATGGTGTTCTTCATGTCACACTCAGCATTTGTTCATGTCACACTCAGCATTTCTCTTCCTCCTAACATGGTGGGTCAAGTTTTGGGCTCAATTTTGGTGTCATCTGACCACAGCACTTTCTCACAAGCCTTCTCTGAATAATTTAGATGTTCACTGGATTGGCTGTACATGTGCCTTCTCGAGTGTAAATTGCGGGCATGCAAGATTTGAATCCATTATGATATAGTGTGTTACCAATTGTGTTCTTAGATACTGTGATCCCAACTGCTTCCAAATCATTAACAAGCTCCTCCTGGGTAGTTCTGGACAGATCCCTCACATTTCCCATGTTCATCCCCACACCATGAACACAAGATACTGCTTGGAGCTCCAGCCTGAGGGCAATGACTGGTGATCATTTTATATTTCTTCCATTTCCGAATAATAGCATCGACAGATTCACCTTCCATTCGGGCTTGTTGTTGATGGTCTTGTAACACATTCAGCCTCATGCAGCTCTACAATCTTGTCCCTGAAGACTTTGGCAGCTTTCTGCTCTTGCCCATGGTGATGGATACATTGGAATGAAGAAAATGATTCTGTGGACAGCTGTACTTTATATACATAATGAGTTAAGATCAGGAGTATCTGTAATAGACAGACTGATTATGATCTGTGTGGACACACAGCCAGATTGTGGGAGCCAAAGTCATATTTCACCCATTCACATAAGAATCAATTTATAACTTTTATGTAACATGGT
Organism: Ladigesia roloffi; assembly: GCA_037577295.1. Classification (NCBI taxonomy): domain Eukaryota; kingdom Metazoa; phylum Chordata; class Actinopteri; order Characiformes; family Alestidae; genus Ladigesia; species Ladigesia roloffi. Next base: position 9,147 of record JBBKCR010063104.1, on the reverse strand, counting down.
TTTCTTGATATTTGGTTGATGTGTCTCTCTCCATAAAAATGAAACTACTTCATCAATTAGTGACCGTTTGTTTTTTCAGCAGGGGATAAAATATTATTGTGCATATGAATTATTCAAGCACATCAAAGGACATGTAACTTTAGGCCTTTATCTAGACATGTTGTATTTTTGGGCACTTTTCAGCCTGTCACAGTAAAACAATTGTTTTTCTTTTTTCTTTCATTTAATCTACTCAGTATTCCAAAAATAAGATGGATTGAAAGGCAGAAGACTTTTGCCCCAACAAGGTGATTCACAGTAAATAGAAAGAAATGAGGGGGATCAAGGCTTTTGAACAGAATGTTAAGCCACTAAACTGATGAGACAAATAAAACTAAAATAACTGCCCACCAGGCGAAGGCCCAAAGTGAATACCTGAGGACAGACTCCTTCCACTGCATCCACGATGACGATGGCTCCGTCACACAGCCGCACCGCTGTGGACACTTCGGAGGAAAAGTCCACATGACCAGGAGAGTCGATCAGATTAATGAGGTATTCACTTTCCCCTGGAAACACACGGTGACAAGCTATTAGCAACACACTGATACTAACAGAATGCAAGCCAAACTGTGTGTTATCCGAATTCAGTGCTTTATCAGCACTATAAACATAAACGCTCTTTCACGTTATTATTCAAACACCAGTATGCATTCTAATGTGTTGTGTGATGGACATTCAGTATCATCTAAAACCAGGTTTCTCAACCACTGGGCCGGGGACCAATGGTGGGCCCCAAAGGTTTTGATTAGGCCGCGAATCTGAAATTGATACAGGCCACTGGTCCACAATTGGTTGTTTAAGATTATCTAATGTGGCAAAGTGGGCCTTGGCCATCTGCTGTGATAGATAGTTTGGCCTTAACTTTGAAAAGGCTGAGAACCATTGATCTAAAACATACAGATGAAACAATCCCATTTAGTACTACTTTAAAAAAGATACAGTATTCCACAGGATTACTTTTAAATACAGTGGGATAAATGTTAGCAATAGGTTCAAACAGTATCCAATAATTTAAATTAAATGATCACAGTAATTATCCTGTTTATACTGAAGCAAACACATAACATGCTCAAGTGTACCTCAGTAGGATCACTAGCAGACCTGGGATTCAAACCCATGACCTTGTGATCACAGGAGCAATTTAGTTGTAGACAGTGTGATGAATGTTAGTATAAGTTTTAAAACAGTCTGATCAACAACAATAGTTGTATTAAACAGTGTCACAAACATTAATCTATACTTTTAAACACAGCGTGATGAACATTAACCTATTCTAATATTAGTGCTAAAAACAGTTTGACAAACATGTGTCTACACTGAATTAGTTTTAAACATAGCATAATGTTAGTATTAGTTTTAAATAAGTGGCCCCTTATAGTCACATGTGAACACACCACAGCACAGCCTCCTGTGTGGACAATGTGAAATTCTTTCTCTGCATTTCACCCATTCACCACGTGTAGCAGGGGGCTGTCACCAATGAGGGGCTCCCTGGGAGCAGTGTGTGGGTACGGTACCTCAGTGATGACATTAGTGGTTGTCTATAATGTATTCACTTTAAACACTGCATGATGAATGTTGGTATTAGTTATAACCTTTGTGATGTCTGTCTATACTGCATTAGTTTTAACAACGTTTAAAGATGAAATTTTAATGACTATATTGTAGAAGTACCTGCCGTAAAGTGTAACGAAATAGCACTGGACTTCATGGTAATGCCTCGGATCTGTTCATCCTCCCGACTGTCCAGGTACCTCAGCTATAAAAACAGGGAAAAAGGCTCTTAAATACGCATGAAGAACAAAAATGACTTACGTTATGCTATCTTTTTAAAAGAATAAACGCACCTTTCCCGCTAATCGAGTGGATATAATGCCGTTGCTGGCAACCAAACAGTCTGCCAACGTTGTTTTTCCTGCACAATGAAATTTGGGTTGAACAAACAGTCCAATAACATCAATATGGAACAAGAAACCATCGGAAATAAGTCCCTCAAAACAAGCTGTAAAGTGTCAAAGAAGAGCTTACCATGTCAACATGAGCTAGAATACATATATTTCTTATGTTTGATGTTGTCTTCTGAAGTCTAATAAGCTTCTCTAAACTTGTGTGTCCCATTCTGTTGATCTACAAACACAAAAGTGGAGTTAGATACAAACATCCTGACACCTAACACAGATTTTAAAGATGAATCCCACCACTATTTTCCAAATTATGATTTAATATCTGAGATGTAAACAAAGTCATTCAAATTGGTTTGGTGTGAAAGATTTCATTGCATAGTCTCTGATTTCTTTGTGGTAATGGTGATTAGAAACAGAGATCTCTTTAACCCCCAGCGAATCTCCACATGACGCCTAGTGTTTATATGGATGTTGATGATAAATTTTGGTAAATCGAAAATTACATTTAATTTTAGGATCAAAAGTTTGATGTCAGGCAACATTTCCCATCAAACCATTCTGCCTTGTACACTATGCCTTGTTTACTCTTCAATTCTACAGGTATTTTATGAAATCAGTGGATCACACTGCAATTTGAGGTTTGTTATGCAGATTATGGAGAGGGAATCAATAAGAGTACCAGTATTGATTAGCAGTGTCAGTACCAATATGGATATATGTTTAGTACTTATGAGACTCATCCCTGCCTCTCAACACGGGAGCTGCTGAATTTAAATCAGTCCTTTTAATTTTCCTTCGTAAAACTGGATTTTAAAGCTTATTCACAATAGCTGAACTCACAGAGCTGCCAGTGAGGTATCCCGGTTCAGTAAGTTGTGTTACAGTGGGGTATCCCAGTCAGGTGTTCCAGTGGGGTGTCCCAGTCCAGTGAGGTGTCCCAATGAGGCGCCCCAGTGAAGTGTCCTGTAGGGGTGTCCCAGTCAGGTGAGGAGTCCCAGTGAGGTTTCCCAGTGGAGTGTCCCAGTGAGGAGTTCCAGTGGTTCTCCCAGACTGTCTCACCCTTCTAACTTTTTCTCCTGACAGTGTGTACAGAGGGGCAGAGAGCAGGCTGCTGCACGTCTGAGGAGTAAAATTCTCCTGCTGCTGCTTCCTGACGGAGAGAGAGTCAAAAAACACACAAAACAGAAATAAAGAAAATCCTCAGTTCAACATAAAATGCAGAGAAACTTCAGCCAAGCAGAAAAACGTGTGGTTTGTCGTGTGAAGGCAGAAATACTACTCCTTTGGAGCTTTTCAAAATAAAAGACACAAAATCCGGCAACATAATAATAATGGACCAAAACACTAAAAGAAGGATATTACTACTACTAAAAATACGACAAAAAATAAATAAATAAAATGTATAATAATAATATAATAAAAATAAAATAGCACTACGACAATAATACTAACTCTCATTACTGCTTTAATTATTATTATTGTTATTAATTTTTATTATTATAAGTTAGTATTTAAATTAAATAATTCTTTGATAGGGGTCTACTTTCCTTTATCAAGGACATGAAAATATTTTTCAGTATAAAGTGTTGCTCTCATATGGAAAGGCCTTCTATTTAGAAACTGCAGCTTATTTATTGGTGCGCAGGTAGTGTTGTTTACATCCTCCAGCTCTGTATCAATGACTAATACAACTTCTTCTTCTTCTTCCTCTTGAAAAATGTGTGGTTAGTTAATTACGTAGGACATGGGGGTGATTTGGGATGGACCCGTCATTTGTAGAGGAAGCAGGGAGGCTCTGGCTCTGTTTTCCCTCCCGATGACACTCGCAGACCTTCGGAACGTCATGGGCGTCGCTAGGCGACGGCGTGGTTGGTTGCCACGCTAACACGCTGCAATGTTTGTGGTCAGCGCTGTGTAAGTGTCTGGTCTGGTCTCGAGAAAACTTTTACACAATGAAGAAGCTCTGCTTCTGCGACATCTGCAGCTGTGGGTAAGTGGGTGTATTTGTTTTTTTTTTTTTCTGTTTGTTTTTCCGTAACTATTACGTGATTACGAAATAGTGCATGCATTAATATTTGATCGGGGCCTGAAACGGAAAGGCAAATGACCAATTGTCAAAATGCCCCTCCCCCCATGTCTATCTATGTACCTGTATGTGTGTGTGTGTGCATACAACGTTTCAACAGGTTTCAACTACATTTAATGATAATCGAAACAAAACTTAACAGACAAAAGTGAAGCCCATCACAGTGTGAGCAAATTACAGCAGAAACAAATGTCTGACTGTGGGTTTGTTACATTTAAACACTGTACTGTTTCTCTCTCCGTAGAAATGTACTGAAAGTGTAAAACTTTAGGGGTTACTCTGGCTATATCACAGTCTGTAAAGTGTTATGAAAATATAAAATATGATCATTATAGGAGAATTAGAGTCTTGCAATGTTATTCAGAATTCAAGTGGCAAACTCACATGTACAGTTTTATATTTTGTGCTGGTACATATATTAGGTGCATATACGACAGTAATGAAACCTTGTTTTGGGCTTTAGTAAATGTACAAATATTTTTGAAAAGAGTTTTCCTTACTTGTGTTGTTGACAGCTGATTCCCTCAGGAGGAGGTCCGACTATCCCTGAGATATGTAGCATGTCTCGTAGAGTAAGAAGAGGGCGTGTGCAAAAGCTAGTCAAATGAAATTTTTTGAGTCTAAAAAAATCCAACACCACAAATTTTTTATGTACAGTTAGTGTTTTTAACATGTTGACAAAGAAGAAAACCGAACACAATGGTCTGTGCGATAGGTATGGCACATTTCGTTAGGGATGGATAACGAAACCCGGTTCTTACTTGGCCCCGGTGCCTAATTATAAAAGACAGAAGTAGCCTAAATAAATATTAAACATTAAAATGACTTTTAATGCTATAGTGCTGCATTTACAAATAATAATAATAAAGATAAATAATAATAAACTAAGAAATTATAAAGCAGAGCTCACCATAAAGTTTATTTGTAGTGAGTCCAACGTTTTTAGATTCGGGTTAGAATTAGGGTTAAAGTATTGTTATTCTGTTCTCAATTAGTTTTTATTTAAAAATCACAATGGAAGTACCGGTAAAAGTACCAATAAAGTACCATATCAATAATGATAATATCGATAGAAGTAGTACTACCATTAAAAAACTACCCATCCCTCATCCTTATACAGTGCGAGAGCCAACATATCTCCGCCTCTATAGTCGAAAATCGCTGAAAAGCAAGTGCTGTTGTTCATTAATATATTCATATTTATTTAACATAACACATTTTCATGATTTCCTACTGTTTGTTTTTTGTGATAAAGTTCGGTACTATTTTACATGGAGTGTTGTGTTTTTATTTTATTTGCTTTTTTTAATACAGTATCCATTTTAAAAACTATCGGTTAATTAATCGGTTATCGGCAAGTACGTACCAACCTAGCTATCGGTATCGGTAAAATTCAATATCGGTTGACCTCTACTACAAATAACACCACCAACACTACCAATCCCCAACACCAATCCACCACCACCACCTCCCCAAAACCAATACTACAACACCGCCCAACACAACCAACACTACCAATCCCCCAACAACAATCCACCAACACCACCGCAAAATCCCCAAAACCAATACTACCAATCCCCCATCACCACCAACAATCCCCACATCATCACCAACAACCCTCACCCCCAACATTACTACCAGATTCCCAACTAACACCACCATCTCCAACACCAGCACTATCATCCACCCACCACCAACCCTTATTTTTTCAATAGCCCCCACATGGATTGTTCTCCAAGTTTTTTCATATTTTAGCACTTTAACTCAATGTTAGAGGTCAGGTTTAGGCATAACAGTTCATGATTCAATCTAGCAGTTCAAATAAATGATAAAAACACAGTTAACCTTGTTGGTTCTAAATAATTAAAAATAAAACAACCACTGAATCTTCTGACATCTTTCATGTTATGTGTGTGTTTTCTGTACCCAAGTATAGACAGTATCAGTATTGATATCGGTGTCTGTGCCGTCCTAACTGTCCCTGTATTCGGTCTCTTCCAAACTCTAAAGAAATGCCCATGTTTGTGCTGTGCTCGGTCACCTTGCCCCAGAGTCTTTGTCAGCCATTCTCATTTCCTGTCTCTATCCACTTTCTCAGACCTCTCATTAGCCTCTCTGCTGCCTAATTAAATCAACCTCTGCACCCCAAGCTCAGCTAAACACCCCATTGGGAGGATCAATAAAGCCTCATCTGCCTCAGTTCAGAATGAGCTGCCTGACCAGCACTGACCTGGTCCAACTGGGCGCAGAGCCCACTTCCTCATGGTTCCCAATCCTTAGGGGAAATCTGAATCAATTCCATTAAACATTAACAGCTCTGCTGCCCTTCAGAACCCTTTACCTCCTGTACTTTTCCTATTCATTTTGGTTAAATGTGACATCCGTCAGCAAGAGAAGTTGCCTCGTCACAAAAAACGTACCGGCAGCTCTGCTTGGACAAAGGCCTCAGGTGGGTTCAGCCTGGTTTGATCATTTTACAGCCTTATGGATCTGCTACAGCTCTTTAACACTCTTGTCCTTTTTCAAACACCACCAACTATGACCCCAAACAACAACAACCACCCAACACCAGCACCAACAACAATAACCAGCACCAGCACCATTATCACTAATAACACCCCCAACACTAATACCTCACCACCAACCTCCTTAAAATTACTACCAAAAACAAATCCCTCAATATCAGCCCTCATCACCAAGAACCCCCAACACCAGCAATACCAACCCCTTTATACCATCAACATCAACCCCCAACAATCAACACACCAACACCAAACAAGTCAACACCCCTCACCAAACCCACAATGCCACTTCCCAACAACACAACCATCAACCCCAACTCCCCAACCAAATCCCTAGAATCCTTATCACCAACCCCATACACCAATTCCCCCAACAATCAATACCTCGATCACCACCAACTACCACCAACCCAACGACCAACCCATCAAAAAACACTCAACCATCACCACCAAGACCCCAACATCTACCACCAGAATTGTTTTTCTTGTTGCTCTGTATCTCCTGACATTTGTATTATAAGAAAGCTTTTCTCTCAAAGGATGATGACTCACTACTTCCATAAAACACATCCCCCCACCCAAGTAAGTAAGAAAGAAGGTGTATTTATAGAGCGTGTTTCACAGACAGGGAGATCACAAGGTGCTGCACTTATTGTACAATCAAAATAACTAAATAAACTAAATAAAAACAGGCATTCATATAATAAAAACACCCAGAAAGAGAAAAAACCTTAAAATAAAATAAAAAATTTAAATTAAAAATCAAATATGAAATAATGAAATATAAATATAAGAGATGACTATTACCAATAGGTAAAGCCATCAGAAGGCTAAACAAAGGCCTGAATAAATAGCTCAGCTGATTTTTAAAAGATTCTACCCCTCGCCCCGATGAACATGGTGTACTAAGGAACGAGCAGTCTGCAGGACATACCTCTAAAATGTGGAAGACTTCGTCCACACGTTGTCAAGTCTCAGTGATAAACATAAAATCCAGCTTTTCATGACAAAAGAGGTCGTTAAAGTGACAGTTCACCCATAAATGAAAAATTGATGTTTTTTTGCTTACCCCCAGGGCATCCAAGTCGAAGGTGACTTTGTTTCCTCAGCAGAACACAAATGCAGATTATTAGCTTTAGCCGTAGCAGTCTGGTAGACATTTAATGGAACTGGATTCAGACTGCTACGGCTAAAGCTAATAATCTGCGTTTCTGCTGAGAAAAAAAAGTCCCCTTCTACTTGGATGCCCTGGGGATAAGCAAATAAACATCAAATTTTAATTTTTGGGTGAACTATCGCTTTAAGAATACACGACTTGTTAGCAATGGAGCGAGCATTGATCAACAAAATTTTAGCAGAGAGAACAAGACTAGGAGCAGAGTCTAGGAGAGAGCCAGAAGAGTGAGGTAAGCTACGTAGCAGGCTGAGATCCCTACCACAAGGGGCAGTAGCTTTCCACGCCTTCAGCTTGCCAACTGGTCATGGAATGTCCAGAAACACAGGGACTAGGCCGCTGCCAGACGAGGACAGGCAAAACCGCTGTTCAGCAGTCCAAAGCTGAGGCACCAGCCCAGCTGCAGCACCGTAGTCTCAACACAGTCAGTCGGCGAACCAGCTCACGACGACCGGCCCTTTCCCCACGCTTCCTCCGTCGGGGGTTCTGAGGCACCAGCAGGCCAATGGCCGATAGCAGAGGAGTCACGCCAAACTCAACGCCACGCTCCACTGGCAGGCAGGAAAACAAGGCCACTTCGCTGAGTCTGAAGAACATCCATAGCAGACTTGATCTCTAGTAACGTCTGGTGATCATAAATTTGTGGCGACACAGCGATACCAGGTAAAATTATGACCATACAACTAATTGAACTAATAAAATAGACAAGAAAGTGGACGAGGGCAGCATAGCAATCCGAGGCACAGCCAAACAAAGGTGCCATCTTGGATTGTTCAAGCAGGGACACACACACACACACAGAAAATTAGAAGCTGCTGTTAAAATAAACTGCCTCTCATTGATCAGCAGCCAGTGAGAGGACGTTGGCAGGAGAGGTGCTGGACGTGGTTCCAGTGAGGTTCTGATCTACTCACCAGTCCTGCACGGCTCCAAACGACTCCTCGTTGGTGATGTCATACATGAGGATGAAGCCCATGGCACCACGGTAGTAGGCAGTGGTGATGGTCCTATAACGCTCCTGTCCTGCCGTATCCTACATACACACACACACACACAAACAAAACACAAAAGGTATTTCAGTCAGGTCTGTCATATGGATTTAAAAGGGCCTATACTCTACATTACATTTCGTCACACATGGTGTTTCTGTGGTTTTATGTTTATTTTATGCGATTTTTGAGTTTCACACTCACACATAAACAGTATGGACCTGAGAGTGAACAGAACATTTGGAAATTTTAAAAGCATTTACAAACAACATTAAGCTCATTTCAAAATCCCAAGTGATCCCATATTCTTCAGTTTCTCTCTGGCTCAGGTCTCAGTTATCAGAATCAGAATCAGTATACATGCATATACAAGGAATTTGACTTCGGTAGTGTGTTAGCTCTCTGTACACATAACAATAGACATTTAGTG
>JBBKCR010063056.1:0-10372 GCA_037577295.1 Ladigesia roloffi | reverse complement strand
TATGTCTGCTCTTCTGAAAGACCGAAATCGACAATAACATACGCGTGTTTGACTAAGGAGCAAGTCGCAAACTGTTTCCAGAAACGCGACCTATAAGGTTTATTTGTAATTTCTTATCTATATTTAGGCAAATAAATTGTTTTATAATATGTTACCTATGTTGTGTGAGCTTACATAAACAGAAACGGTAGTTTTCACACGTTAAAAAACAGCTTTCCATTCGCGAGTTTCTGTGGTGCGCGCTCCCGAGAGGGGGAGGCATTCTACGGCAGGCATGCCTTTTTCGGCATAACACACCTTAAATGCTGCTTTCCAGGCTGCAATATAGCAGTTTCGCATGTAGGGGGGGTGGGGGGCTTTACTAAGGTTTACATTCAGACTTGTGTTGCCTTTCTGTAAGGATTGTTTCAGGAATATATGTAGAGAAATAAAAACGTTGTAATCTTTACATGATCGATGACCTCTTTTCACTCAAATTCTTGACCTATTCTGCTATTTTACCTTAAACAGGTGAGTTTTCAGTGGACCAAAACACATTGCATTACTGCCAAGAATTTACTATATATTGTAAGCCAACGTGCATCTGAGCCAAGTTCCCGTGTGAATTTAACAATGAAGAATGTGTATCATAGATTAAAGACACAAGTAAACAATGAATGAAAGATTTCTGTTCCTTATAGCATTACAGTTTTGTCTTGTTTGTAGGATGCTCAACGTTTGCGTAAGCAGTAGATATGTTAGGGAAGTAACACATAACATTTGAATTATATTTTGCTAAAATGAACAAAATGAACGTGATGTCTCGAAAAAAGATTTGTTCAATTTGCTGAACGAGACTCAAAGATCCGAGTTGGTAAAATGATCCGAACTTCCCATCACTACACGTATGGGGGGCCTTTCAACTCGCTAAGGGGGGGCAATATGCCTTCGAATGCCCCCCTTTGCACAGCTTTCCCCATCATTCACTTTTATACCACATTCTTCCTTCCGATGTAGGCTATATCAGCCAAACTCTTTGTTGACATTTACATCCCAGCTGGCATTTTAACGTGGAACCAGCGTTGAATCAACGTCAGGTGCCAAAGTTGGATAACCGTTGGATTTTGTTTAGATTTTGCAAATCTAATCAACGTTGACATAGCAACGTCATTCCAACTTCATGTTTCTCAACATAGGTGAATTTGCCAACGTTGAATCAACATTGATTTTTGTTTAGATTTTGCAAATCTAATCAACGTTGAAATAGCAACGTCATGTTTCTCAACATAGGTGTATTTGCCAACATTGAATCAATATTGATTTTAGTTTAGATGTAGCAAATCCAATCAATGTTAAAAATGTCACTAAACCCTGCTTTTCCACAGTTTATTTTGTTGAACAGTTTTCACTGAAGTATTGATGTTTTCAACAGCAAGAACAAACACATGAGTCAGCTAGGACGAAGCCAACTGGTAAAAGCAAGACCAGGAAGAATATTAATAAAGACATTTCACTGATTAAAGAAACATGCTTTATTACGGAAAGTGTGCCAACATTTCACACGAACACGTGTTGAACATGGCTGGTTATCTTTCCTTTTTTCTGCCACCGCCACCCATCCTCTCTGGTGCACCGCGTCTGATGAATAAAAAGAAAAAAGATCAGTATTAGCAAACGCTAACCTCTCCAATATTTTGCACATATCAACTTGTGGCATTGCCTTTGTTTCAACTATATAGATTAGTATTTACTAACATGCTTGGGTGAGCAAGAAATGGCAGTTGGTAGTAACCCGTACTGCCAGTAGAGAAGTTAGGAGCCCAGAATGGAGTATTATATATTACAGTATGCTCTGTAGAGTCTAAAATGATTTCTCATGAATTATCGGTCGCATTTAATTGGAAACGTGAACGGCATTGCAAAAATCTCACTTTTGGGTACAAATTTGTACCCAACATATAGGTAAGCCACACACACGCACGCACACACAGCGCTGCGCGATTAAATTAACTTCTACGCACATGCACGTGCACACACAAACAGAACGTTCGGTTGCCGGTTAAACGTTTGCCCATACAGACAATATTAATAAACACAATACGTATTAATATGTGGGCCAGAGTCAGGCACACTCAGAATGTATTTAGGAGTTTTCTAGTTATGAAATGTGGCTTACCGTTTAAGCTGTTACTCAGATTCCGTCCAAAGAATCTTCTAGAATGTTCTTAAGATAAACACGCAGACCCAGTTCGCGCATGCGAACAACTAAACATTTATTTTTATTTCTATGTTGAATCCGTAGTGAGTTAACAACACAATTTCAACCATTTAGGGTTTGTTTTGACGTTGAATTTATGTTACTTAACAAACGTTTAATTCAGAGTTGATGTTTCACTGTTGTATCATTATTCATGCATCAACTCTTTTTCAACAGTTTGTTGATCAGCATTGTTTCAACGTTGGAACAACGTTATTTCTCTACTGATATATTTCAACAAAATGTTTAAAAGTCATGGTTGTAAAAATAACGTTGATTTGACTTAAAACTCAAATTTTATTTATATTTCTAGGTTGAATCCATGGTTAGTTAACGACACAATTTTAACCATTTGGTATTCAACGGTGTTTTTACGTTGAATTAATGTTTTTTCATCAACTGAAATTATTTCAACCACATTTAAACGTTTAAGGTCGGTCGAATGCCAGCTGGGCAGATGACTGTCCCTCACTGTCCAGCAGACGGGAAAAGATCAGTTTAGATCCCAGAACCGAAGAAACAAGACCTGGATAAATGCATAATACATTAAACTATTTCACATATAGAAACCAGAAGTAAAACTTAACTCAAGGTTGTTTAATGAAGTCTGGAATTTTTGATGAAACACGACCTTCAGTAGAAACAGAAGCCCTTCCGAAAATGATGGGCCTTGAGCACAATGTGAAGAAAACAAATGTGTTCAACTGGCAAGCCCAGAAGTTGAAAATCTGTCGAAGCGAAATGGACCGCTTCGTGTTAATAATGCGCGAGTTTGAACGAACCGCGCCGCGGACTGAAAACGAACCGGAGCGAGACCTACTAACAATGTGTCTCAATTCGGGTTGTGTCAGAGAGTCGGAAAGTTTATTTAAAAATGTTACTATGTTCTGAATTTTAGTTCTGAAATAGTTTAATTTACATATAATCGTTTCTATGTATTTGGCCGGTTGACAAATCATAATTTTAGTGATTTATCAGAATTATATTAAATATTTCTGTTTTTTCAGTTGTGAGCTACTGTGTTGGCCAGGATTTCAAAAGAAAATACGGTGAATATTATTGAGTACAAAGTTGAGTACTGCGTTTTGTTGATCACACTGTAAAAAATGTAAGCCTGCTCTACTTAAAAAAAAGGAGGCAACTATTTGCATCCGCCTTGTAAGTATTTCTAATATTATTTTTTCTTTTGGTCATGTACTTAATTATTTTTGTGCAATATTAAATAGTTGTGCCAACGTAATTAATTTTTTTATCAACTGTCAAGATTTTAGTTGAATCTACCTGATTTTTTTATTTAATATATAACATTTTTAGGTCATTTTAATTACCAGTGAAGTGTTATATAGAAGTTCACTCCAGGAGCATTATTTAAAAATGAATGGTTACTTAAAGCATACTTAAAACATGAAACGCCTAACATTCAATAAATACATTTTCTTTCTTTCAAGCACATCAAAGCTTTTTTTCATAACAAAAACAAATGAAATATTTAGGTAAAAATATTTTTGTTACAAAATCCAAAATAAACAAAAAATAAATTTCTGATATAAATGCTTAGAAATGAGCAGCAGGTGGACAACAAAAGCTCAAGATTGAAATTTAATTATGTTAGGTACACTTAGGCTAATAGTTCGGTTCACCTTGCCTTTACACTGCAGCAGCTCTCAAACGGCATGGCAACTGTTGAATAAAAATAAACAAACAGCTTTTACTTTGCACAAAATATTGTATCTCAGCTCACTTTTTATTACTTATAGTTACGTTAGCCCACCAACTAGTTTGCTTGTCAAGTGCTTAGTCTAAACATGCATGCGAGTAAGTTAAGGATGAGCCTGTAGCTTTATGCAACTATACATGCTGGGGCATGTAGTTTTTCTGAGCTTTCGTTTAACGGCAGCTCTGTTCACGAGTGCTTTTCGCCACGCGAATGCTCTTTTTGAAGAAAAAAAGAATGTTCCCGTTGTGAGGGAGGAAAGCACAGACCTAGCTTCCCGTATCGTCTTATTTTGGCCCTGCTCAAAGACGCCTGGTTAGCAGCCGCCGAGGCGAGAAGGCGACAAAACACAAAATGTTGTATTGGGTAATGTTTATACCTATCTCCAACCAGTAAAACATGGTTTGTTTTAGCAGCTGTTTAAAACTTACCAGCCAAGTTGGATAGAACCGTCAGTCTCTGGTGGAGCATAAAGCAGGTCTGCGTATCAGTTGTTAATCTGATGAGAGTGTGCGGTTCAAGTGCAACATAAAGGATATGGGTAACATGATAACAATATCATTATATTCACAGTAGGCAGTTTTTTGTGTTTTGAAAATATATTTCTTAAAACAAATAATATTTACCAGAGTAATAAAATAATTATGTAGATTATTAACTAAATATTTGCTTGTTCAAATCACATTTTGTTTCTTTGTTGACTTTACAAATCCCCTGCATCCTTTTTATCAGTGCACGGGGCAGAATGGAAGAGCAATGAGCATAATGAGCGCCGACTAAGGTCGGAATAAAAGCCGCACCAATTATTTCATGTGTTTCCCTATATTTCTCCCATTATGACTGTGAAATGAGTCTGCTTATAATTTTTTTATTCAGGTGTGTAGCCTAGTTAGAACGTTTCATAAATTCCTGTATGGCAACAAATACATTTGATACCGTATTTAATTTTTATAAGCCAAGATATTATAGAATTTAAAACGTGTCCGGTATTTTTGGCCCACCCAATCGGAATATTACACATTTCTGCGAGATCAGGTCGAAATATTCAACATTCCTGCGGGAGCGGGGGATATTACACATTTTTGCTGGTGCAATATTACACATTTCTGCGGCTGCAGGCAGGAGTGGAACATATATTTGCGGAGATCGGGAGCGGATGAAAAGTCAGTATTTGTTCGAAATAAGTATTCTTATAACACCTTATTTGTGCCTTTCCAAATACCATCTTATTCGGCTACACCCCTAATATATTTATATATGCATAGTGTTTTCTTTTTTTATTTTATTTTATCCGTTTTCGTATTCTTATATATATATATTGTTTTTTTATTTATTTATTTATTTTATTTTCATTATTTCACTTCTTTCATTTTTAACTATTTAACTATGCCTGGGTACTGATGCTGCTAGAAAATGAATTTATCGGAGGAGTCTTCCTGATCTATCTATCTATATAATATGGATACTCCTTTACACACCATGAATTAATTAAGTGACTCTTTAATTGAAGTCCAATTTTCAAGTAAACCAGGATTTCTGATTGTCACTGTGAAAACAATTTGAAACACTGTGAATGTAATAAACATCATTTCGATTTATTTTTAATATTCTATTAGAAATGTACAAAATAAATAACTAAGGCATTTCAACATTGATTCATCATTTGAGAATAAATATCTCGTTCATGTTGTTTTAACTTTAAAAAAGAGTTTAGAAAAAATTACTATAATGGTATAAAGATGGTCATTTTTAAAAAGTGTAAATCCAAGTTGTTTAAAATAGTCCGTTCCGTGTTGCGTACTGGACATTGTAGGACCGTCTTCTGCCGTAGCGCCTCCTTATGGCAGCACAGCAGCCGCACAGCATACACTGAGTGAAAATCACAGAGAGATTCTGATTAGTTCTTTGTGTGTTAATGAATTGACTTTTAAGGCATTTCAGGCCACAATCAAATCAGGGAAGGTAAATTTGATCAAAACTGAGTGTAATGTCCATATCTTCATATGTTTGTTTTGAATGTTATTGATTATGTAAAATTATTCTTCAACAGATTAATTGATTAAGATATTCAAGTGCTACTTACACAAAGTGTGATCCAGATGGGTATAAGAATGATGACTATACTGCAGGGGATAATGATGGCCAGTGCCCATCCAGGAAAAGTCCCTTCAGTGCTGTTTACAGGAACCGAGGTGTTCAGAACTGTGGGCTGAGGGGTGGAGGACACTAGTCCACTAACTTGGAGTATTTGTAAAAGAAATCCACTTGGTTCCTTAAAATTCTCCTCCACAAAGACATACTCTTGATCAGCCTGAATCACACTTTCATTTCCACTGGAAATAAAGACATTTTAATTATTTCTCTTATTTTATTCTATATAAATGTAAAAATTGGGTGATACAAGCAAAAGATGCAAAAACTAATTTCATGAAATGATTTCACTTACATGAAGTTTGCATTTGAGAACTGAAATTGTGTAGCATTTTTGGAGTTCAAGATTTTGTTTAACTGAAAAGTAATGTAAAAATAACAAATTTTAATAACATCCCTCATGAGTTGCAATAGATCATGACTTAATGGCAAAGTAGCTGAGGACATTTTAATCGATTTGTAGGTCTGATCCACTCACCAGGCTGTTAATGGTGCTTTGGATCGTATCATAGGTTCCGTTCCTCTGTTCCACATTCTGAGACATGCTCACATTGCTGATTTTGAACCCAAAAGTCAGGGTGTATGAGTTATTGCTTGTTTCTATAAAGAAGAAAAAGAGAGAATTATAGAATAAGAAATGCTAAAATGTCCAAAAGTAACCAGACACCTATTTTAATAATTGTATTTGGTCACTTTAAGGTGCACACACTGATGAAAAATGTATATAATCTCTATAGCAAATCTCTGCCAATACAATCTATTGCTCTAGAGCAGCAGGTCAACCAACCCAAAGCCAAGCATATGGCTGCAATCTTATCCTTAAAGCAATGTTAAATATCAGTAACTAATGTTAATAATGTTTAATTGAATTTAATTTACTGCATAGGTGCTATTAAGCAGGAAAAGAAACTCACTGATATAGGAGACATTCTGGATGCTGACTGGGTTATTTAGTTTTTGCAGTGTGACACTTCTCCTCATTCGGACACTTGAGTCCAGCAGAGTACTGACAGCAAAAAGGATCTCGGACTCACTGGGTAGCGTGGCCACCCTCTTAAACACCAGACGAATATATATCAGGACCGTCCCGACTCTGAAATAGGGCAGAACATTACACATGTAACATAAATTAGCAGAATAAAATGGCGGTGAAGAGAATTTGCTGCATTTGGTGAAGCCCCTGATCATTAACATCAGAAGTGTACATAGACAGAATTATTGAACTGGAACAAGGTAATGAGCACAATATATTCTACTCAAAATTTTACAAATGTTGGACTTACACAGGTGCAGATGTTGTGCTCTTTACTGTTGGAACTGTAGTTTTTTGTAGTGTTGAAGCTGTAGAGATTTGAGGAGTTGCAGCTGTAGTGTTTTGTAGAATTGGAGCTATTGTGCTCTTCAAAGTTGAAGCTGTAGAGACTTGTGGAATTAGGGATGTCAAGTTTTGTAGAATTGGAGAAGTAGAGTTTTGTAGAGTTGGAGCTTCTGTGCTCTTCAAAGTGCTGCTTGCTGTTTGAGGTGGGGTAAGAGTATTTTTGCTCAATGTATGAAGCCATTGACACAATATTGACAGTTCTGACCCAGTAAATGAAAAAGTCATTAGAAATTGCACTGATATGATCTTATTCAAATGCATAAAACATCTTTCCTGAAATAACACACACTATTTGTAAGATCATGGTGTGAATTGTGTGCTTCTTGTGTGTTGTGTTTCGGAAAATGATTTTTAAATCTGAATGTGATTTAAAAAAATGTCTTATTCAATGTAAAACACAAATGCCGTAAATATAAACATAAATCTGGCGCCATCTCTAATATTAAAAGAAGGCAATAACATACCTTCTGCATTTGAGATAAGAAACATGAAGCTGGTTGGTGTCTTACTGTCTCCCTCCTGGAAACGGTAAATAATGTCTCCACGTATCTGACCTGATGTACTCCTACAAATACAAGTAGTGAGATACCTTTAGAAAATTACAAACTTCTAATTCATCATGAAATATCCACATTTCCTTGTTGACAATTAGCGTAATGGAATCATTTAGATACTTACGTGAAATTGGTCATTTGAGGATTGAAAGGATCATTGCCTGGATCAGCCAGGATTGTGTTAAGCTGATTTAAAAAGAGACAAATAAAGATACACTTTAAAAGTACACGTGCTTGCAGATCATTCAGACCCAGAGGAACATGAGAAGAAGCCTGGACTCACTGCGCTGTTGATGGAGGTCTGCACTTGTGTATAGGTGCTGTTCCTGAGGTCGGTACTCTCTGGCAGGCTTATATTACAGACACTGAATGTGAAGATGACTGCATAGGATGTGTCTGAAATTTCTGTGGAAACATCAGATAAATTACATGTATTTTGGTGATGAAATCCCACATCTGAAACATCAGACAGTTCTGTGGAGAGTTAAAGCTGTATTTTGCAGTTAGAGATAGGAAACGTACTCTCACAGCTGACATTCAGCACTTTAGTGGAGTTGTTGATGTTTTTCTGTCGAGAACTCAGTAGAGTTGTGGTTGCTTGGAGGACTAAACTCTCACTGGGGACTGGAGAGGAGGAGTTGAAGACAATTCTGGCGTAGACCACTGCAGATGTAGGACTGGATGGACACAAATATTATGTTCATTAATTCATATTAATATGAATGAAGATAATTTGCATAATTAATTAATGTACATGTCAGAAGATAAACATACATGCTGGAAGGGGCTGCTGTAGATTTCTCCACCAGTTTGTTTGTAGTTGTTGGGGAAACTGTTGTAGATGGAGCTACAGTAGAGATAAAGTAAGTTATTAGAACATTTTCTAAAAGGTGGGAACCATAACAACCTAATTACACCAATATCTGAACTCAGAAATATTGCATGTTATTGTACCAATCTGTGTCCTGAGCTCTTTGAGGAAGCTGACTGGTGTTTTGGTGTCTCCATCTTGGAAGCTGTATTCCATGTTCCCAACTATCTGGTTTCCTGAGATTCTGTTAAGAAGGAAATTCTAATAGTTGATTACCACAATCTTTATTATACATTCACCAAGTCGTAAAGAAATCTGATAAGAGAACACAATGGTGTTGTGCACTTACATGAAGGTTGAGTTATGGGGTTCAAACATTTCTGCTCCAGGTTCATTTAGCAGTGTGTTTAGCTGGAAACAGAATCAGTGTTTTAGTTCTGACGATGAATATCAAGATCAAAACATTTACACCCAAAAAAACAACAAATTATGCTATTCGATTTTATGGTGTAGGCAAAATACTAAAAAAAATACATTTACATGTATCGTATTTAAAAAAAAAGATGGATATGTAGACTTGCTTCATCAATTTGCTGTTAAATCCATCTTGTATTTTTTTAGGTTTCACATAGGTTCAAGATGGTTAAGTGTCTTGCGCAAGGACACAATGGTAGAAAGTGGGAGGATTAAACCTGCAACTTTGTAGTCATCAGGTTCACAGGGAAGAGCTTTACCCACTAGGCTAATACCACCCTAAAATTTTAACATTGTTTCAAGATTTACACTTCCAAGAGTATTTCTATGTGAAGAACAGTGCTGTAGAAGTTTCTGGGTAAGGTACACTCACTGCACTGTTGGTGGTGTTCCTTAGGTTGGCACTTTCTAGCAGTCTGATATTATTGAGACTGAACGTGAAGATGACTGCATACGAAGTGTCTGCAATTTCTGTGGAAACATCAGAGAAAATAAAATTATTTTGGTGCTGAAATCCCACATTTGAAAGATCAGACAGTTCTGTTGAGAGTTACAGCTGTATTTTGCAATTAGAAATAGGAAACATACTCTCATAAGTGACGTTCAGCACTTTAGTGGAATTGTTGAGGGTTTTCTGTCGAGAAATCAGTAGAGTTGTGGTAGCATTGAGGACCAAACTCTCACTGGGGACTGGAGAGGAGGAGCTGAAGATCAGTCTGGCATAGAGCACTGTAGATGTAGGACTGGATGGAGACAAACGTTACGTTGGTTAATTCATATTGAAATGAATGAAGATCATTTATGTTTTCATTAAATGTTCATTTCAGAAGTTAAACATACATGCTGGAGAGAGCTGCTGTAGACGTCACCAACAGTTTGCTTGTAGTTGTTGGGGAAACTGTTGTAGATGGAGCTACAGGAGAGTAAAAGTTTGTTATTAGAAAATTACCTAAAATGTGGGAACATTTAAAACCTAATAACACCAATATCTGAACTCAGGAATATTGCATGTTATTGTACCGTTCTGTGTCCTGAGCTCATTGAGGAAGCTGAC
>JBBKCR010063045.1:0-10373 GCA_037577295.1 Ladigesia roloffi | reverse complement strand
TTCTTATTTAATAGAATTCTTATTCAATGTTTATTTGATTAAAAACAATTTTAACGTCTCATTACTGAGTTTTATGGCATAGAAGATTTTTATAGCACTGTTATATGGTGTTTTTGAAATCACGTGTTCAATAACAATCATATCTACACTACACTAAATATACTCTTTTAAAATGGATAGGTGGGCTGTTACAATAAGCACCCCTAGTAAAGGGTTTGGGAGGATTCCCTCCAAGCATGAAGATCAATTGCTTCGTGTCTTCACCGCATTATACACAGCATGCCATTGACAACGCGCCGGGTATTTAAAGGAAGTGAGAGTGTGAACTCTGATTGGTTTATTGCATGCTACGCCCAAGACACACCTATGACTAATTAACTCATTTAGGACAACCCATTTGAACTATGGGCCAGGCGCATTGTTCATTTTTCCTGATGCCATTATAGCGCTTTGCGCTGGCCCCTCCCCCAAAGACAACTGCGCTTCTGACTTCGGACAATGCGCGACTGACCATAAAATTAAGGCCCTAGGTGTCCTTAAATAACCAATTGTGAAAAAATGGTCTCAATATATGATTCGCGTCCCAATCAAAACCCTTCACGGACGAGTGGTGGTCCCCAATAACTAGCGGGTGTAAATTGGAATAATATTTGTGGGGAAAATCATATTCCATATTGTGAATGTTTCTTGAAGCACTGCAATTAACTTTCTGTCATATTGTCTATCACTAGTAGCCCATCATTCATGAGAAGACAATGTGATAATTCTGAGGACATTCAGGCCATTTGAGATACTCCTGATGTGGGTTTAGACCAAAGAAAAGAGACTGAAGAGCATGTCATGTAAGCATTTTATTGATGCTTAACTATTAGAAATCAGTGCATGATGGTGAGAAGACAATACACACTCTGACTGACCAAGAACATGAAAGGCAAGAGTGGAACAGACACATTCCACCACACAGTCACAGTCACATTCACTTGCCTGGTCATAAACACAACAGACATTTTTTATTTATTGCTGTATACTACTAGTGCATTATTTGGTAAGATGTAAAAAAAAACAATGTGTCAAAGTTTATGTATCAGTGTGTCAAGTCGCTGTTCATAGACTAAAAAATGGCATTTTGAACCAAAACTGTAGATTTTAGAATGTTAGTATGTTTTTTGTCTGTAGAGTTTGGGACTTTTGGGACCTTTTGTTCGTTGGATACTGAAAAAATTACAATATTTAAAAAATAATAATAATAAACATGGAACATTGTATTCAAACTGCCATTACAATGGTGCAGATAATTCCACATTTTTTTTTACATTTCAGTTTCATTAAACAGTTAAGAAAGCAACAGAGTCGTTTGAATGTAAAGTACAAGGAGACTTGTCCACAATGGTGGTGAATGGAGGCCTGTCACAGAAAGGCTCATCACACCAAGTGGTTACATGTAGTGTTTCTAAATGCACTATGGTTTCACAAAGAAATGCACCAGCAAGGCCCCATAGGGCAAAGTAACATGGAAAGAAAACACATTTACCTAAGATTCATAATTATTTTTCCATCATCAACATTCACTGCTGGGTTTGGATAGTAAAGAAAATGGCTATTTTATTGTTGTGATGTCTGTAAGGAATCATACAGAATGCCAATAGATTTCTCTATAGATCGGAATATGACCCGGTGAAACATTTTGGTCGTGTTGAACTGTGCAGTCTAGTCACTTCTCCTTTTCAGTCTAGTTCAATCTCCTTTTCCAAACACCAAAATGTTTTACATATACTGCAGAGGGAAGATTCCAGCGCTGCCAGACAGAGGGAGGTATTCCTGGTTCACAGGCTTAGTTCAGTACAAAACATGTAAAATACTTTTAAAAATCATCTCAGTGCATAAAGATAATTAATAAGGCACAGGGGGGTCCCTGTGATATTATGGACGTCTGAATGCCCCCAAAGTACATATTTTGATGATTTTATTGAAGTGAAAAGATATCTTTTTAATGCTAAAATACATTACATGATAACCTTCATTATTTTACATTGGAGCTTTACAAAGTGAATTTCCCTTTAAGGACTTCAAAATCCACATCCCGACCCAGAAGTAGGCCAGGATGAAGGAATATGTGTAAATAACTGGATATTCAGTCTATTCCTTAGCAATTCACCAAACAATGATGATCAGAGAGCAACAATTATACTATAATCACATTCACCTTCATTCCAACCAAATCAAAATTGAAATCAAGTTTCTCAGGTAAGGCTGCAATAGGTAGGGCTCTAACTGAAAATACATTCATAGACCAATGAGAGCTAGTAACAATAATAATAACAATGCCATCACTATCAATTGAGTAATCTTGCATTTCAACAATTAACATCCACATAATTTATGAAAGAATTTGATGCTCCAGGTCACTTTTAAAAAAGGATTTGTGTAAATAATGTTCTTCTGAACATAATGACCTTTGGATTCTGTTTTTTTCAGTAATTGATTTGAAGTGAGTAGTCTTGGCATCCCTAAATAATAAATCAGCACATAAATCTTAATGTGGTCTGTTCACAGAAAAGGTGTACAAAAATAATTGCAAACTTATAATAGACTGAGTTATTATCTACCATGTGTCTAGTATTGCTGCCTATGATACATAATTATCATTAGCATTTATTACAGGAATCATCACTTCATAGGGAGATTTCCCCTAGAAAAGATATTTTCATTTGACCTCAGTTGTTCTTGTGCTTTTCAAGAAAGCAGCTGACGAGATGTTTCTAGAAGTATCAGGAGATACGCTTTGTTGCAGACTGTCCATTTAATAATTGAAAAAAAAAATTTTAATACATTTTTCTCATTGCATTTCATAAGGAAAAATCTAGCCAAATGAAAATATGATTTTGGGGTGAAATGTCCCTTCAACATAATTTCCTGACTGCTTTAAATAATCTGTACTAAGTTGAGGTGGGAATGGAGTAATGAACTGAAGACATTATGATGTTTTTGTTACTCTGGACGCTGGTCTTCGATGCTGCAGGCCTCTCTGAGGTCCCCCAGGTGCTCGAAAGCGGCTCGGACAAACTGTCCAAACAGGCGGTCCATGTAACCCTCGCCGTTTGGAAACAGACCCTCTAGGAACCCGATGTGTCCTCCATGAGCCGTCACCAACAGAGCCACGTTGGGCAAGCACTGAGCGAGAGATACTGGGAATGCTGGGGAGAGAGAGAGTCAGAGAGTGAGAGACAAGGTAAAAAGTAAAAGATGTGAAATCTAAGGCCTCATATAAAGGTCCCTCACAGAAAGTTGAAATGTGGGAAATGAAATGGTCATGAATGTAATGCCTGATGTCTGATACATTTTTGGGTGCTTTTTGAACCCATCAATGGTGGAGGAATACATGCAGGGTGTTGTGATGAAACTAACAATCCTCAAAGAAAACTGATTTAATTCAGAATGATCACTAGTTTGAATAAGGGGGCATAAATCTATTATACCAAGTGGCTGGATTTTATATAGTATTCAAACAAACTAAGCAATGTATCTTACTTTTATTGTTATAACATTTTTATTACATAAAAAAGCAAAAGTAAACAGACTAATTGTTTAATGGAAGATTGGACAGCTACAAAGCGATCTCTAGTGGATAAATTACAGCATATTGATTGACATGCCATGGGAAACCAATAAATGTAATAAATATGGTCATATAATTTGAACCCCAAAACTGGATTCAAGGTCACAATTTAAATTGAATATGAACATTAAAATCTCTCCTGTTATAGTGGTAGTTGGTCTCACCATGTTTAGGAGAAAAGGGGTCATCAGCAGCGTTCAAACAGAGCACAGGTACGGCAATCTGCTGCAGTTTGGTCCCTGGACTAGCATGCTTGTAATAATCGATGCAGGACTTGTAGCCAAACATTACAGATGTGAAGCGCTCGTCAAATTCCCGGATGGTGCGCGCCTGGAGAAGGGAAAGGAGGAAAAGTAGGGTTTATGTCTCTAAAAAAGCAACTGTATGAGCAAAATTCAAAGGACAGAATAAACTACTGAGATGAGCTGATTTGGGAGAGAGTTGTCAGAGCAGCAACAATGTATTCAGGCACATGTATGCCATATGTTGCTGTAGAAACTAGGATTGTGGCCTTTTGTTTTAATACAGCTTCTGTGAGCCCTATATAAGTAAGGGTGTTAAAATATTAGCGCTAATATTAGTCCAATTTGAGTTAACTACAATCAATTTCAGTGTTTTCCCACTCATACTCTGACAGCACACATCCAGCAAAGAGGCTCTTGGTTTTACAGTCTCCCTCTCTAGAGGCTAATAGACTTCCCCTACATTGTTATTTTTTTTATTATCACATCCTCTTAAAAGCTGTTGATGAAACGGTCTATTTAGGCCAGCCTTTAATATGAACATTAATATGGAATGGCAGCAAATTGTGAGCAACTTGCCTTAAGCACATAGTCCACGTCTATCACCTTCCCCAGCATCTTTCTGTGTCTGAGAAAAGAATGTGACAGGAGACACAGTGTGGGTACTGAGGCCATTCAAACATATTTACACACAAGACTTTGGGGAAATAAATGTCTAAAGAAGCGAATAAAGGGCTAAATCCACAACAGAAGAAACGATCAAATAGCCATATCATGGAAAAACAATTAATGACTTGAGAAATATTCTGGCAATTTGTTATTTAACCACTCAAATAAAGAAAGCAACTAACAAGCAATAGGAAATCCCATAAGTAAATGTTTTTATAGCTTAATAGTATGAGCAGAGACACTCTCTGAATGATGGACTGAGTGGGCGGGGCTAACCTGTTGATGGCACGGCATAGGTTGCTGGTGAGGTGGCGATTAAAGAGTAGCTTGTTGATTGGCTGCTCCAGGGAGGCTGAGGATTCAAAAGAGTCCCAGCTCACAGACAGGGTGAGGCCAGCGATCATCTTCGAGTCCTGGCCTTTACGGGCCAGATAGTTCAGAAGCAACATACTGCAATAAAGCACAGATTTCAATAATGTTAGCTGGAGTGTTCGCACAAGCATACAGTACAGATATACACTCTCTCACTGGTGATGTAATTTATAAGGCCTGATGAACCCCTAAAATATGTAGAAATACAACAATCAGCATGACGCAACATCACAATATTATATAATGCACAAATTCTCCTGTGTATGGACAAAGCAATTAAAAGAGATATAGATGTCTTTTACAGAACCTCTAGACTTTCCTAACATCATCTTGTCCTTAATCTTATAATTCACAGTGATATGATCTCTGTGAGCAACAGTGGATGCCAATGGCTCAGGACATTTTTGTGCTGTTTGTTCATGTTCTCCTTGATGAAAGGCTTGTTAATGAGCTGATGAGTCTCAGAACAGGGAGAAGCAGGAGATCAAATCCCACCAGTGAACATACATCTTCAAAATATATGTAACACTGATGACGGTGAAATAGAAACATAAGTCTCATAAGGTCCAGCATGATTCCCTCCACTATGAGGATATTTTGAAAATATTATGAAAGCACAAAAATCCCCAAAATGATCATTCAAAAACTTCTCAGGCATCACAGACTGCATCCATAACCATTTTAGGTCTTTTAAAAGAAATGACTCACGTCTCTTATGTCTGGATCTATATATCACCACTGTAAACAAGCTAGCTTTTCACAGTAAAAGCACTCTGAATGACTGTTAAAGATTTAATGATGCAGAAATTTTGAACAAAGAGTGATATTCACTTTATATTTCGCTAATTCAGCACCAACATATAGCCTAATCAGGCCAATACTTTGGGTTGGGAAAAGATCACTTTAAAATGGACGTTGTTTTCGAACCATAGAAGCGTAACAGACAAAAACCAAAAGACGAATGACAAACATTGACTTTTTGTGTGTGTGTGTGTTTGTTTGTGTGTGTGTGTATGTTTCTCACCCTCCAAGAGACACACCAGCACCGAGGAGAGGAGCTTGTGGGTAGAGTTCTTTGACATGATTGACAACAGTCTCTACATCTGACGTATCAGCAGCACAGAAGGTAAGCGGAGTCTGACGAAGGTGTGGGGGAGGGGAGGAGGTACAGAGAGAAAGACAGAAGGAAGTGAGGCATATGAACTTTGCAACACACATAGGAGACTAGATGAATCATCTGAAGCTCAACAGGAGCCTTTTAAACCTGATGTTGAAACTTTCCCACAGCACATATTGCATAAGCTAAGATATCAGCCAGTGATTCAAGCTCAGTCATCTCCACCCCTGAGCAGTGCAGTGAAAGCAGGCAGTTTATCATAAGGAAACATAAAGACAGTACAAAGTGTGAACAGCTCGGGTCTACCCATACAAACCTTATGCATGTCTATCAAATACACATAAACAGATGAATCCTTAAGGAAACTTCCCTCCACTTTCCAAAGTTCAGGATATACTTTTCAAAATGCAGATGTTAGTAAAATCAGAGTTTGTTGATATGAAATGTGATAGATTGAAATGATATTTAATAGAAGGAAACAGATTTCTTCACTGTGATGGTAAATGGAACTAAGCATCATGGCAACATCACCAATCTAAATCCCCAATATAGCCTACACATGTCTTCTGGGTGTATATAGGGAATGCTGATGATGGTGAAACATATAGGAAAATATGTTTTTGGGGACTATTTTGCCTCACAGTGCTCTACACATATCCCTCCACCATGAAAATGTTGCAGAAAAATGTAAGGCCAAAAACCTCACAAAACCTTCTCATAATAGAGCGTCAGATCTGCCTGTGAGGGAGATTTTAGAGGGAGCCGCCTGGTTCACTTGACACTACTGTGAACAGTGTAATTTTGTCTAAAAAGGAACATATGAAAAGAAACCCACTCTGAAGGACATTATTTACATCTCAACCACTATTTATTACAATTAAAATTATTACAATGATCCTCAATATTACTAAATTACAAAAAGGTTTCCTCACCAGTAACTCCTCTCCACCAAAACCTCTGTTATTCATCACCACACACCTGGAACAGAAGAGTTAGTGAGAACCTTTCTCTCTCTCTTGGTCTCTCTCTCTCTCTCTCACACACACACACATACACACACACACTCCCACAAACACACACACAAACACTCACATTGTGAGCTACTTTCTGAGAAAGCTTATTTGGAAAGAAGGCAGAAGCCTGTGATAGTGAGGCAAATGAAATGATCAGAGACTTTATTCATCCTAACGGAGCTGACAGGTTGGACACGCACTCCCGTACCTGTATCCATGGCGTGTGGCTTGCTGGACGGCATGCAGGACGTACGTCTGCTGGCTGTTTCCAGTCAGACCAGGCAGGAGGAGCACGGTAGGCCGTGTGGAGCTCTGAGGGTGTTCGGCACTGCCAGCGTTGTCCGCCCAGTCCAGTGAGAGCTGACCACCATCTCCTGTCCTGATCAGCTCACTGAGAGAAGGGATCGCGAGAATGTACATATTCACGCACATGTACACACTATACTCTCCTGCACTACAGACATTTAGTAAATACCTGCAAATGTTGTCTAGTATGAATCTAATTCTTTCTTTTACTTAAGAGTACTTTAAGAACATTTTTCTAAGAATACTTTTTTAAGAATACATCACTAGCTTTTTTTTTTTAGTCCGAGAATTTCATTATTTCATAAACTGTATTATCACTTTTTGGACCCATGCCAGATCTGAATTTAGTGCTTCTTTACATTTGAAGATAATTTTATCGTTTTATTCAGTCAACAGTAAGGTTTTACTAGTGTGGTCGTAGCTTAGTGGGAAAAACACATGCCTGTGGACTCAATAACCACAAATTTACAGGTTCAGATCTGGCACGGGTCCATTTGCTGTGTCCCTCAGCAAGGCACTTAACCCTCCAGTTGCTCCAGGGGGACTGTCGCTGTTACACTGGACAAGGGCCTTAATCAAATGCACCCCTTTCTTGCTTGCTAGGCCACAAAAGTGTTAGTGCAGGTCTCCTGGATAGCCATCCAGTCTGCCAGGCAGTCTGAGCACCCCCCACACCCCCTGCCAGGCAGTCTGAGCAACCCCCCACTCCTACCCCCCTGACCCCCCAACACCGAGAATGACTTACTTGCGGTATGTGACTTCAGGGCCTGACTTGATGAAGACTCGCACAAGGGTCTGCAGCCGTCCCCCCCAGCACCACGGCGTGGGACAGAAACGTTCCAGTACAATCGGACAGTGTCTCTGCAGAAAGGCCCGGAATCCATCACCACACACCAACAAAGGCACCTGAGAGACAGAGAGAGAAACACAGAGAGAGAGAAACACAGAGAGAAAGAGAGGAGACACAGAAAAGAAACAGAGTGTCAGTCGGTTAGCTGCGATGACAGACCAACAGATCAAAAAACATTAGCCTTAAGCCTGAGAAGTCAAGGCCAGACAATAAGACACAGAAAGGCACACCGACAGAAAGAAAGAAAGAATGAAAGAGTGCAAGAAGGAAAGTAAGAAAGCAGGATAAAACACCAAGACTTAGATGAAGACTTTGAACTGAACAGAATACAAATATACCCCCCCTCCCACCAGTGAACAGCCCAAGTGCCAAAGTAAGGCCCCGGTGACCCTCCAGTCCACTGACCTGGCCCTCACGACCCCAAAGGCAGAACAGGGAGGCAGTCGCCAGGCTGAAGAGCAGCGTGCCGGGTCTGGACACATATTCCTGACACCCCGTCCACAACTCGGAGAGGGACAGTAGAGAAAGCAGCATGGTGCTCACACGGTGTTAAATGGAGGAACAAAACAGGCAGACTTAGAGACCCCCACCACCAAATCTGGGCTAGGAACGTTGGGACTGAGGTGGGTTTGTCCAGCCAGGCTCCTCTCCCTCTCCCTTTCACCCTCTCTCTCTCTCTCCCTTTCAATGAAGAAATCTAGGACAAAGGCCACAGGAGCCTAGCGGACAGCCTGCAGTACTAGACTTCAGTGCCAGAGGCTTCTGGCTGGTATATTAATTAATAGGTAACAGGTAACAATCAAAGCTCTAAAAATATATGTATTATATGCCATTAATAAATAAATGCAAGTCTAGACGTAAGCGTGGCGAGAATTTATCCAGCAAAAAGACAGATGAGACCACTTATCTGACGAATGACAAGCCCACCGGAGAAGTAATGAGGTAATAATTCAGGTTTAAAGGCCCGGTGAAGCGGGCTGGACGGAACAGCCGGCGGACTTGGGCCGTGGATCTGGGGGCGGGGGGGTGCTGTCCGTCAACTCGCCTGGAAGAGCCACATGCGGGCGGCCTGAGGTAGTCCTGCTCCAGCCCTGACCAGTCTTCACAGAAAATACGCACAGGGAGAAGATCCGAGAGCCAGAAACCTCACTTAAAGCCACTCGGTCAACAGTGCTTCCTCCTTAATCAGACTGAGAGAAGACCGCCCTCTAGAGGACCACAGCGGCATAGTTCCGTCATTACACGTAAACATTACAAGTAATATAATAATAATAATAATAATAATAATAATAATAATAATAATAATAATAATAATAATAATAATAATAATAATAATAATGTGATTCATTTAAATCACACAGCGCACAGTGAAACGAAAATATGTGCATCCAGGACCTTCAAGCAACACAAGAACAGAACAGAACTGAAAACCACAAGGCCAAGTGGAAACACGGCAACATAGAGCACAAGAAAAAGAGCAACCAGACAAGTCAACGTTTAGTGCAATCGAAAATAGCTACGGTACAAATCTGTATTATGTCAGATGGTCTATTCTAGCAGCAGAGAGTTTTGTGCAAAAATGCAGAACAACGATAGAAACAATAAATATGATTGTGCAAACATAATAGCAGCAGGACATAGAATGTGCAGTGTAATACAGAAAAAAAGTGTTACAGTCAGAAAATGGTGATTCAGGAGGTGATTCAAATTCCTCATGTCACGACAGCACAGACACACATAAACAAAAAAAAAACAAAAAGAGTGGTTAAATAATAGTACTAACAATAGTACTAACAATAAATACGATGTTGTACATAATAATAATAATAATTATTATTATTAGTAGTAGTAGTAGTAGTAGTAGTAGTTGTAGTAGTATAAAAGTTATTACGACGTAAGACCAAAATGCAAGCTTGACAAGCTGAAGTAGTTATTCCCCTCATCCTCAGGGGGGAGACATTCTCTCAGAACAGTCCCATTCAGCCTCAGGAAACAAATAGAAGAAGCACTGGAAGTGTTGGAAGTTTATAGCTTTTATAATTTAAATGTTCCTGATGATTGTTCACAGACGAAGACAGACTGCAGTGTGCATCAGAACGTTTCAGGCACTCGCTTATAATAATAATAATAATAATAATAATAATAATAATAATAATAATAATAATAATAATAATAATAATAATAATAA
>JBBKCR010063025.1:0-10373 GCA_037577295.1 Ladigesia roloffi | reverse complement strand
CACACACACACACACACACACACACACACACACACACACACACACACACACACACACACACACACATACATACACACTCACAATCACACACACACACACACATATGTAATACAAACACACACACAATCACACACACACGGACACACACATATACACACTCACAATCACACACACACACACACACATATATACACACACAATTACACACACATATACACACTCACACCTACACACACACACACACGATCACACACACACATCTGTACACACACACTCTCACACACACCTGTCTAAAATCACACTCTAACACCCAGTCTGAACACACACATTTTTGAACACACTTGCCTGAACACACACACACTTACACTCACACCTGTTTTAACACACACACACACACCTGTCTGAACACACACACACTCACACACACACGTCTGTACACACACACACTCACACACGTCTGAACACACACACATCCATGCACACGTCTGTACACGCACACTCTCACACACACTTGTCTGAAACCCACACTCTCACTGTCTGAAGAAACACTTAGAGATTTGAATCCAATCCAATGTGTGTGTGTGTGTACGTGTGTTTGTGTATGTAAGAGAGAAGAGCAGTAGTGATGCATAGAAGATCAACACAGCTCAAACATGCAAACGTGCACTCACTCACGCACACACACACACACACACAAACACACACTCACGCACGCAGACACACACTTTATCATGCAGTTCCAGCAGTAGTGCCACTGCAGGAGCCTGATAACATTGGGTTTTACTCTTTCAATTAACCACCACACACACACACTCACTCACACACACTCACACACACACTTGCTCACATGTGACCCAGCTGTCTTAGGCTTAAAAAATCAGTTTGACTCTGCAGAGATTCCAGAGCTAAAACTGGCACAAACACCTTTCACTCTCTCTTACACACACACTCGCTCAAAGATTCACAGTAAAAATAACACAGACATGAGCTTTGGTATATCAGTAAAGTCTTCACATGGTCTGAACCCTCCATCCAGATTGAAGATCTTCCCAGGTGTTGAGGTAGAATGTTTCCCAACTTGTTGTCGTGGTAACAGGCCATTCCCTTGGAATGTGGTAATGAGCTTTTGATTTGTGAATAGAGCGGATGTGAATAGTTCTGATTTCTAACTGATATCTGCAAAGATGGTGCTTTTGATTAGACCCCAGCAGCTCAGCAGATTCCCAGAGCTTGTCCCCATTACAGTGTCGTCGTCGTCGTCCCCCGTAGGGTGGTCATCCTTTCCCCTCCCATTCACTATAACTGACCCCTCCCTTTCTGGGTTGTTAGGGTGCTCTTCCATCTCTCACAACACTCAGTATAACCCTGCGTTCACACCGGCGGCGAAAGCCATTCGTTTTCCATGTGAGCCGGGTGGCGAGCAGCGGCAAGCAGCAACGCGGCGCGTCTTGGCCGGCGAGAGCGTCAAGGGAGAGTTGGAATCAGGTTAACTTTATGGTAATGAGCTATGACGCGGTTTGGCGGCAACCAATCGAAATGTAGAAGTCCACCGCTTGCGCAGATTCCAGTAACACAGTCCTGTAAACTTTGGTTCCGATCACATTTCCCGTGGCCAACCGCCAGTAAAGAAGAAGAGGATCCGACGAAGAATGGAGGAGAAATTAATACTTGCTGTGGTGGGGTTCCCACTCATTTACGACATGCCCCTGTTAATGACCGCCACATTACACAGACACAGATCAACACGAGACATCAGAATAATGCAAATTAAGAATAACAATTCCTATTCTATTGTTATTCTTAAATTGCATTATTCTGATGTCTCGTGTTGATCTGTGTCTGTGTAATGTGGCGGTCACCACAAACAATTTCCTTCGGGATAAATAAAGTTTTCTGATTCTGATTCTGATTCTTTGCGTACAGGTATATAAATAAAAAAACGATGCATGGACCAAGGTGTCCGAGATTGTTGGGGTCCCTGGTGAGTTTCTAATGTTCATTAACCTTGTGGTTTTTTTTTTTTGAATAAGTGGGAATTTCAAGCTGACTTTAGCCCCAGAGCATACAAAGCTGTTACTGTTGCTTATCAAAACGTATTGGATCAAACGAATGCATTACAACAACGCTACACCTAAGAACACTTAAGGTTTCCCACAAATTAATGTTTATTAAAGCCCAAGACCAGTAAATGTCTCCTATAATATTAAAATTAGACTAGCACTTAATCATGAACATAAAAATTACACACCACACAAATTTAAATTGAAAAAAATCTACAAAAAAGTTCTTTCCATCGATAATTTTTTACTTTCACATTCAATATATTTCATTAGGTTAATTATAACTAATTAAACCCTCCTTGTGTTCAGTCTGCACAAGATTAACAAGCTTGTTTGATTTGCAGCCCATTTAAATACAAAACAAGCATTAATCTATGTCAGATCGCCAGAGCGTCTAAAAAAAATCTCTGTAGCGTCGTTGGCAGCGCGGCCAGGGCAAAATTTGACGCTCTCGCCGCTGGCGGTGTGAACGCAGGGTAACTGTCCTTTCTCTCTCTGGGTGCGTACTTTTGTCCTCTCTCTCTCTCTCTCTCTGTCCATCACTCAGAATAACTTTTCTGTCTTTGGGTGGCTAGGGTGGTCCCCCATCTCCCCCTTCCCTCAGTATACCTGTCCTCTCTGGGTGGGTAGAGTCGATGTCCCTTTCTTCCATCACTCAGTCATACTGTAAGTTGGAGGTTTGGGAAAAAGTGAATAAACAGTGCAGATGGTGGACATTCAGCTCTAGTTTCTGGGCATGAACATCTGGGCTGGGTTTTCTTCATGCAGTTCCCAGTTATGCCCCTGTGGACTGTGGGGGTGCGGTGTGTTCTCCATTCCAGATTGTGCTGTTTGTCACAGATGGGCTGAGGGGAAACTCGGGGGCCTGCAGGGCCCTCACGTTGACAGGATGGACAGAAGCTGAGGCACCACTGTGGAGCTGAGGACCCGTGATCCCCTCGGTCATGGCCAGCGGGGATAAAATCACACTGTATTGTGTAACCTGCAGACTGTAAAAACTCCAGAATCATAGCAGCCACAACTAGTGCCAATTTATAACAACTGGGATCATCCCATTGAGTCATGAGACAAATGAGTCACACCAACACACACGGACCGAGAGCCGTGCAGGACACTCAAGAGCACAACACACACAACCAGGACACACACACTAGTAGTAATATTTTTACTAGTAGTAAAATGTAAAGTGTGTGTTTCGTGGTTGTGTGTGTTGTGCTCTTGAGTACCCTGCATGGCTCTGGCTCATCCATCAGTTTGTGCCTCAGCTGAGTGTGATTTAGTTATTAATGGACTATCAGATGCCTAAAATCATAAATATAAAACCCTGAATGTGGAGACGGGGTTTCGACTGTAATCCCGGGCCTCCATTTAACTGCAGTAGTTAGAAGTGTTAGAATGTTCAATTTTGAACATTCCAGACCCCACCTGTGTGAAAATGACCTTTAATGTAAATTAGGCAGGTGGCGCAACCATGTGAACCTGTGCATTAAGAAGCTGTTATCAGGCATTGGGGCTATCAAAATACAGATGGAGACTTTGATGATGTTCCGTCTTCAGGTTTGGGAGAGTGTGTCTGGACGAAGTTGTGCTAAAGCTGGAAAATTGAGTGTCTCTGTTGCCGTGGTGATGATCTCCAGCCTTTGATGATTTGGAGGACAATGGCCGTCTCTCAGGGATTAAGATAGGAGCGCTTTCAAAATCCCCTCAGGCCACCAGTCTGTAGGATTACCCAGCATTCCTTTCTCACACACACACGTACACACATGCGCACACACACGCTCTGTGTGACAGAAATCTCTAGAACCTTCTCACTGCCCCAATTAAACCAAACATCCAACAAAACTGTAGCAGAAGTCCAATAGAACTCTCCATCCATTTAGCACTAGTTTAGCTCCACCTACTCCAAATACAGAAGCTTAGTCCTTCCCTTTCAGCCCACAATAGTTTAGCCCCACCCATTAACCCTACAGCTGCTGAGCCCCACCCATTCAGCCTACAATTGTTTATCTACGCTCATTCATTAAGTTATAGGAGTGTTCATAAGGAAAAGTCCTACTTGCTTTGAAAATAAGTCTCATGACAATCAGAACAGATCTCATTTGTAAATCAGTCTTAAAGGCGCAGTAACACAGTGTGTTTTATTTTGACAGATAAAGTTGGGGGGGGGGTAGAAGTGAAGCAGGACACATTTTGTGTGTGTGTGTGTGTATCTGTATCTTATAAAGCAAATAATTTACACTTTAGAGTTATAATGTGTAGTCTGTCTGTCTGCTTTTATTTTAGGTGTGTGTTATTTGAATTCCCTTGTTAATGTGTGTGTGTGTGTGTGTGTGTGTTTACAGGTGGTGGAGATTGCGTTTAAAGTGAGTCCCCTTTTGGCCCCCCACCTGTTCCAACCCCTCCTGCCTGCGGTGTTCCGGGGGATCATCGCCGGAGAGGTGAACTTTAACCTCCTCCTCTCAGAGCTCTTTCAGTTTAACTCTGGGGTTCTTCAGCATAGATAACAGAACCAAGAGCTCACAGTCTTTACACATGAATAACATAGTTATTCACCTCCAACCCCCCAAACATTACCGACGTCCAGAGCCAATATGTTAAGTTAATTGGTTATTTCTAACAGAAATAAATGTGTTTGTGTTTGTGTGTGTGCACAGCGGTATCCTGTGGTGATGTCGGTGTATCTGGGTGTCATCGGTCGGGTTGTGCTGCAGAACTCCAGCTTCTTCTCTGCGCTGCTAACACAAATGGCTCAGGAGTTCAACCAGGAGGTAACACACACACACACAAGCACACACATTTACATTAAATCAGCGTTGCAGCTTTAGTATCAGGTGTGTGTGTGTGTGTAGATGTGTGTGTGAAGGTTATGGAGTTATATGGATGTTGACCCTGCAGATGGACCAGTTGTTGGGGAGCATGATTGAGATGTGGGTGGACCGCATGGACAACATCACCCAACCTGAGAGAAGAAAACTGTCCAGTCTGGCTCTGCTGTCCCTGCTACCTTCCGACAACAGGTGAGTCCCTGTAACTCGTGTAGCCGTGGCCAAAAAGTTTGGGATTTAGGCAAATATTCGTTTACTTAAGGTTTGCTGCCTCAATGATTTCAAATTTTTTTGTCAGATATTTCAGTTCTTGACTGAAGTATAATTAAACTTCATATTTGTCATTCTCAAAATTATTGACCTTGGCTTAAATGAGCACTTATTCCACATATCTTATAATTCCTTCATAATTATGGAAAATTGAGTGTGTACAGAGTATATTTTGTGTGGAATTGTCTATTTTGGAGACTCTCATTTCCTTACAATGAAGGTGAATGAAAGCAGACGTCTCTGACACAATAGAGCAGTTCTATTGAATATCGACCTCAAGTGACGCTTCACGTTTCAAGTGTTTATGTGGATGCTGATGACGTTAAAATAGTGGAGAATCTGAACAAAATCACTTTATTTCACTTTATTTCACCCTATTTTGCCTCATGATGCTCCGCATAAATCCTTCCACCATTGGTTTAGATTTAGGATTAAAAGTGTCTGGTGTCTGACGGCACACCCATAACAATTAAATGGAATAACAGACTGACGTCTGTTTCCGATTACCTCCATTGTGATCAGTGTAATTACAGAGAAAAAATGACACATCTCTCTGACTACTGGGATATTTCTGAGTTGTCATCTTTGCCTTTTTGATTGGTTGATTGGTTAGGTGGCTCATTTGCATAGTGCAGTGATTAATAAAGACCTTGTATTGTTCTGTGTTTGATGAAAACCTCACTGACTGCTTAGCTTCTTTGTGGCTTTCCTGTTGAGTTCCTGGCCAGTTAATGGTCTGTTGATGTTTGGAGGCTGAGCTGGAGATCATTTGGCACGTCTGTGAGCAGCTCTGAGAACACTGCAACCCTTTAAATATTGAAGAAATCCCAGAGAGTCTGTCTCTTTGAGAGGACTTCTGAATCATCTCACCTCGGGGTGGTTTGCCATGGCAGAGGTCCTGATTAGCCCTCCTCAGCTTTTAGCATGGCGTAAAGCAGGGGTCTCCAACACGTTGCTTGCGAGCCAAGTAGCTCGCTGAAGGTTTAACGAATCTACATACATTTGAAAACGTGATCAGTCAAATTTTATTTGGGGTGTTCACATGTCGCGCCTAACAACGCGTGGGAAACGCAAGGCACAGACTTAACAATGACCAGTTGGATTAAATTTTAGGAAACATTGGTCCAAGCATCAGTAAACAGAGCTTCTCCCGTGAAGCCATCTTTGGTCAGTGTGAAGGAAAAAGGCAAGGGAGCTAATTGGTTGAATCTTGTCACTTGATTCGCTGCGCTTGCGGCGTTCTGAAAAGTTTAAGTGTTTTCATCTTGACGCGGCGCAGACGTGCCTCAAAAAACACTGCCTCGTTTCCGTTATGAGCACGGCTGCCAAGCAAAAGACGCGATATGTGAACGCCCTCTAAGTCACTCTGAAAACCAACTTGCATGTATAGCCAACCATATCTGCCCCCTTCTTACACCAAATCATTATTTGCCCATTAGTGGTCAATAAAACAATCAAGGTTGATGAGTCAAAGGTGATGATTCAGATTCGGATTCTGATTCAGATTCAGATTCAGATGATGGGAGATGGGCAGGAACCATGACCGCGGCAGATCGGCATACAAATAAGAGGCTGAAAACTTATTTTCATGATACAAAAATGAAAAGCTCTCTACCATTTTCATTTTTAAAAGTAGCTCTCAGAGGTCATAAGGTTGGAGACCACTGGTGTAATGTAATGTGCCAAACTCTTGAGCCCCCTCATTTTTTCATTGTTTCTGTCCAAAGATCCAGACTCACTCGTATTTTTAACATTGCTCCAGGCTTCCTGAAGAACCTTCACAGACTCTCATTTTCAGTCCAGACCCTGAAATAGACTAGTTTCAGGAATGTTTTTGTTTGTTAAGGCATTCGGTGACAAACATATGAATCATTCAAGCGTAAAAAGAGCTAATCTAACTGAAGGCCTGAACACCTTTATCTAGGAACCTTGTATGTTTAGGCACTTAGCTGCCTGTCACAGTAAATTACTTGCTCCACTTTCTTTCATTTAATCTGCACAGTATGCCAAAGTTGAGACAGATTCACGGGCAGAAAATTTTATTTTTGCACCAACAGGTTGATTCAAAGCAAAATATGAAGAAATGAGGGGTGACATAGGACTTTTGCACAGTATTGTGGATACAGCAGTGGTTGACCTCTATGTGAGGGTGTGATGGTGCAGTTTATGATATAGCTAGACTTTATACTTTTGGGGAAATTGGACCATTGTTGACATGATGGACAAGCTCTGGAACTTAAAAGAACCCCCACCCATCCCCTGTTCTGATCATTCCACACACTCTAGCCCCCACATCAGTCTGTCTAGTCCCTGAGTGCATCCATGGTGCTGGTGTCAGTGGGGTATTCGGTCCATTGCTTGGAATGGTTCACCTCTTTAGAGAACCTGCAAGGCAGACTCTGTTTGTGTTTCTGGACCTGCAGCTAGAACACTGATGAAAACAGACTGCCAACTCTGTGGCTCATCACTCTGCTGCCCATCACTCTATTGTCCATCATGGGTCATTTCAACTAGTGCTGCATGATAATGTTATCTGATAATTATCATATCAGAATTAGATCAGAATCAGACAACTTTCCTGATTCCTGAGGAAATTACTATGTAATACATGCAAAGAGATACAGAGACATAGAGACAAGAACAATATAAAAAATAACATCTAAAAATAAATAAATATAAATCTCACTATGCTATGTATGGAAATGCTGAGTATAAATACTATATATGTAACACAGTTGAGTTCAGTTGGCACAAATGGTAGATTGGGGTACTAAGCAGTGATATTGCACACAATGAAGTGATTTAGCACCCATTTCGAAAATGACACATGATACTCGTAAGACAATTGCATGTGAGATATTGCACATAATGATAGTGTTTTAACACCTAATAAGAACATTGCACAATATTACACATAGTTGAAAGCTGGGCTGGCTGAATGCCATTGAAGGCACAGGAGAAGTCGAAGAATGTAATCCTCAGGGATGCACTTGGCTTGTCAGAATGGTTG
This sequence comes from Ladigesia roloffi, assembly GCA_037577295.1. Taxonomy (NCBI): domain Eukaryota; kingdom Metazoa; phylum Chordata; class Actinopteri; order Characiformes; family Alestidae; genus Ladigesia; species Ladigesia roloffi. The sequence continues at coordinate 2,208 of JBBKCR010063025.1, read as the reverse complement.
TAGGCACGGTTGCAGGTATATCATCCACGTCTGTCTTGGCCTGGTAGGCAAACTGGAGGGGAACTTCCACTGGCTTAACCAGGGGGTGGAGGGTGTCCAGGACCTGTCTCTCGAAGGTCTCATGCCGTGTGAGGACTGTATGGCCCGTATCAGATGGGTCGCAACTTCTTTGGTACAGGAACCGGAATCAGTGTTTTCCAAAGCAGGGGTACTTTTTCGCGATTAAGAGGTGAGGCGGCTGTACAGCTGTATGCAGCCATGTAAAAGCACATTAAACTGCACTCACTGAATTCCCTATTGTGTCTGACTCATGCCGTAAGCTTGCCCATCTCATTGTTGCCCATAAAACACAGGTGGAAGAAATGGCTTGTATCTCCTCCACAAGCCATTTCCCATTCCTCTATGCTCTTTTCCCTCACAGTTTTGCTCCTCCACATCATCCTCTATTGGTCTTTGCCCCCTGTACCTCTGAGGGGATGTCTGAGAGGGCCTTGCTGTGCTATGGGGCATCCTGCATCAGTGAGATCCGCTGATTGCAGGTGTAAACAAAAAGACAGTCACTACTGCTAGCCGTGTTAGCATTAGCATTAGCAGCGTTCAGGCAGCCCAAAAGAAGAGCCAAAAACTCTTTCTACCGACATGGTTAGAGAGAGCACTACATATACGGTTAAGACAATGTTTAAAATAAAGTTAGTTTAAAACACTAACATACACAGACAAGACATGGAGCAGTCACAGCATGCTGCAACAGGCTTGTGCATGCACAGTCTCTTTAGTAATATCAATTCCTCCAATATGCAAATGAGCCTCTAATGAAAAACAAGTGTTTCCGACAAGGTGACCAATCAAAGTTAACTCAGACCTGTTTAGTCATCCGATCATAAGTTAGAGCACCCCCAGTAGTCTTATTCCCCCAACAGCAGTGGAGGAGCAGTTCTTCACCGGTGTGTGGTACAGTAAAGTGACTGTAGGAACGTGTGTGTTACAGTAGAGCAGGGGTCCCCAACCAAACTAATATAAAAACGGATATTCTTAATCTATCCTTAGTGAAAATATTTTCTGATATTAAACCACGATGAGAAAAAGGTTGGGGACCACTGCAGTAGAGTGACTAGAGTGTGTGGTAAAATAGGAGTGTATATGGTAAAATAGTGAGATGGGGTGTGTGGTATAGTAACGGGATTGTAGGAGAGTATGATGCCGTAGAGTGACTGTAGAAATGTGTGTGCTTTAATCAGCGCCCCCATATGGTGTGCTGAAGCATGGCCGTGGGTCCGGCTGTGTTTCAGGGGGTCAGGCGGGTTGCCTGGTCACGTCTGGGGAAGTGATAACACATCTTTAATATGATGTCGCTTTGATAGGTTGCCATGGCAGCCAAGCCAGCTGTAATATCAGCAGACCCTGATAAGGGTGGTATTATTCTCCAAAATACTTATTAAAGGAGTCCTGCTTATGAAAGGTGTGTGAAGGAGAGGTTGTGTGTCAGGTGGTGTAGGAGTATGTGTGTGGAGTCTAGAGTGTGTTCTTACTGAACTACAAACTTATCAGTACTTCTACAATTTCACTCCACCATGCCACATGCCTTCATCAATCTGTTTGGTTCATAGCGCCCCCCACACTTCCTGTAGTGTATAACAGTGTGTCAGAATGAACTTGTGGAGCATTATAGTGGGCCTTTTGCCCCTTCACTACCTGCAGTGTATTAGAGTCTGTCAGGTAAGATATTGTTATTATTATTTTATTATAATAAAGAATGAATATTATCATTATTTATATCAAGGTGGACCAGTTCTCGAAGGTTCTGTTCAAAACAGCGGAATTTTTACAACCCCAAAGTTCTGGGCTTTGTGGCACTTTGAGAATGTATTGCAGAAGAATGGAGAACCGTCGGCGTGGTTTGTTTATTTTTCTGTGAGATGTTTTTTGTTATGATGTGGAGTCTCAGTCCTTCAGTGCTGTGTAACTGCCTGTCAGAGGGCGAGACAGTGAGTGGTGGAGTGTGTTAGCGTCGCTAACGGCAGCTCATTTCTCAGTGTGATTCAGGACAAGTTCTGTGGAATCATCAACATCTGCGTGGAGGCCCTTCACGACGTCATGACTGAAGACCCTGACTCAGGAACATTCAAAGAGTAAGTCTCTGTGTGTGTGTGTGTGTGTGTGTGTGTGTGTGTGTGTGTGTGTGTGTGTGTGTGTGTGTGTGTGTGTGTG
>JBBKCR010063015.1:0-10374 GCA_037577295.1 Ladigesia roloffi | reverse complement strand
ATATAAATAAGTCTTGCCATAGAATTTACTGTGTGCAAGTGGAATGTGCAAATGGAGGTTAAAGTGCACTGTGCTATATATATATATATATATATATATATATATATATGTATATATATATCAACAAATAAAGATAAACAAAAAAGTACATCAAAATATTGGGCTTTTTATGCAAATTCAGGCCATTTGACAGAAATCACTAAATAGTAACTTTCTGAATATAAATATTATCAGTTATTAATTTCATCCAGGTTTTTGCCAAGGACATAGTCCAATAGTAGTTAATGATCAGAAACTCAATACTGATAAGAACAATGGGGGTAGCACATTTACTACTGAACTTTAGTAAAGATTTTGAAACTTTTGATCATAATCTGCTCCTCAATAGATTTGGATTGTGCATTGATCTCTTTGAAGTTGTCTTCAGATAGATTTATCTCTTAATTTGTCTGGAAGACAATATACTACCTTGACGGTCAAGTCTCATACATAAAACGTTGGTGAGAAGTTTTTTTGGATCCTTTGAAATTTTCTGCATTTGTGCATAAATGTCCTCTTCATTGTGAATTTTAGCAAAAAGCCACATTTATGCTGTCATATATGGACTGAACCAATACTTTCCATGGTAGTTATTGATTGAAACAGGTAAATGGTCTTTAAGGTAAATGAAAACTGTACAAGTAGTCAGGAATTTCAGGTTGAGCACTGTTTTGACAACAGAACTCTATCAAGTAAGGTGTTACCTAAATAAAAGATTGTAGAGATATTCTGAGGATGATTTGAAGGTCATCCTTGTGGAAACATCAAGCAGATATTTAATGAATGGAGTTGGCATCCTTCAGAGATCAGTGTGAGGACTTATATCATGTCTCTAACACCTGATAACATACGATCATAAAAGTTCTCCACACAGGAATAAAGCTCCTGTACTAAAGAATATTACCATTCACCCTAACAGATTTGCTAAAGCCCACCTTGAAGGTTGTAACCTTAGGGGAAAATAAATATTTAGGCTTAAAATTCCATATTGTGAATCATATTAAACATAAAAAATGTAAAAAAAGGTCTAAATTTCGCTTTTAACTTTAAGAATATTTAATTATAAACTAGAGTTCAATCTTATTGAAATGCTGGACAAAGATCTAAAAGTAGGTTTTTAAAGTCAGACAATCTAAAATGTATATTAAACAGTTCATGCTTGTTCAGGACACTTGAGTGTTATCCAGGACATTAATTCTCATTTGATACAGAATTAGGCCCTGTTTTATCCTCCAAAATTATAAGAAGTTGACAAATGCTTTTATGTTCTCTTGACAGATGTCTGACATGTACTCTGAACAAATCTCACATTCTAATTCTTGTCAGTTTTTATCTGGTAAAATCTTTTTTATAGCACTTAGAGGCCTGGTAAATAATTTAATTTTGTGTACATGGCTTTTTAAATCCCCTGGCTTCATGGATATGGTAAATTGTAATATGTTTTGTAAGTTAAATATTTGTATGTGCTTTACTATTCATCTATTGCAGCTTGTGCATGCGACCCAGTTGGTGCTGAAAGCTGTGAACCCAGTACTGGCTGTAACTGTAAGCCTGGTGTGGCCGTCCCACTTTGTGACCAGTGCTCACCAGGATACTGGGGTTTTGGTGCCTACGGCTGCAAACCCTGCCACTGTGCTGGCAACTGCGATTCCTACACTGGAGATTGCATAGCAGGGTTAGTGGATGTGTATTTATGGCCTTAAAGCTATAAAAATACTTTCTTTAAGCAACTGAAATCACCTCCTAATAATGTGTTGGTGGGACATTCTGGATTGACTCTGTGATGCAAATTTGCCGTTTACATTTGTGTGTGCAGACCAAACGTCCATCAGAATAACAGCTTGTTTCGAGCGGAAGAACTATTCTCTGTCTTAACCTATCCAGGTATGGAGCACTAACTACCATCGGTTCGGTCTTATTTCTCTGCAGTTTGCTTTGTTTGGATAGGGTATGTGCCACTTAAATGTCATGCCTGTTTTCATTTTGTCCTGACAACGGATCTAAACTGACAGCCAATAGGATAATTGCTGTTGTTTCTCTTTCTCTCTCTCTCTCTCTCTTTCTCTCTGCAGAAAAATGTGTGTGTAAACAGCAATCCCTAAGAGACCGCAAACTCTTCTGCACTATGAAGTATTCATACAGTTAGTACCAGCACTTTTTTAGCCAGACACACTCCAGCCCTTCTCATTTTTAGGCCATGCTTCTACATTTAAAATTAAACAGCCTGATTAAGTTGGCCATCCCTGTGTAGGCAAACATGAGGGTATTTGTGTTCTAGTGAACATCTAAAACAGTCTAGGGCATACACTGTGGAAATCAGAGAATGATTAAATTTCACAGAAAGATTGGGGCATTGTGTTGGCAGTTTGCAGCAGCAATTTTTTTAATAAAACAACCCCAACTATTTACACAGCTCTCTGTTCAACCCAGATGAGTTGAATCAAGCCTCAAATGTTCTTGTTTTGTTTTGCATTGGATCTAAAAGGCTAATATAACTAAAATTGTAAAAACTAATCCCCTACTAGTCAACATCATGCCCATATCTCAAACAGTGTAAAATAAATCTCAGATTGACTTGCTAATGGGTTTCCTGGAACTTTATGATAATTGTATCTATTTTTAAAATTGTGGGTAAGACTATGTGGCTTTTTTGTTTAAGGACTGTGGTCAGTTGTGTACACTTAAATTTGATTAAAGCTGTGATTATTATATAGGTGATTCTTCTGTGTGTGTTTGCAGGTCTGAAGGTGAGAGTGTTAGCAGCACATGATAAGGGGTCTCATGCAGAAGTGGATGTGAAGGTTCTGAAGGTGTTGTGGAGCCGCTCCACCCATAGACTGGCACAAGGAACTCTCACTCTGTATCCAGAATCCTGGATCTCAAGTGGCTGTACCTGCCCTGTACTTTACCCGGGTTAGTATGTAAACACATTGTAAGATATTAAGATAAAATACAGTACTCGGGCCAAAACATTATTGGCAGTAAGTGTTAAAAATGATTTCGATCAGTAAAAACATGTTTCAGACTAAGAGTGCAGATGTAGGAAATCACATAAAACAATTGTATATTAAAAAGACTAAATTGTGCCAAGTAATATTTTGCAGTACAGCATTATAACTCTCAGGTCTTTGGTTTGGCGGAATTCCTGTTTTTATGTTTTAAGTCATTACTCATGTGTCCTCTCACAATACCCAGTGGCAATTTTGCAAATATACTCACCAGAAATCATAAAACCAGTGGAAAGACACCAAATAATTGACTAAGAAAACTATCATAAAGAAAATATGAACTGGAACAGACCCACGGTGTGAAACTGAGGTAAAGCTTCTAGCTAGGTAATTGCCTTTCTAAATGTAGCTTATACCTAGTTGACTTCCTGATCTGATGACTTATGGGTTATTTTCGTTGTCCGTGTCATCTATTCACTCCATAGTAATTATAATTTACAGTTAAACGTATGAGGCTTCAATAAAATAGTTTGTTTCATAGCAGTACTGCTAGTCATCTGTCTTCCCTGTATTCACCAGCTAATGAAAAAAAATTAGATGTGGGTATACAATCCTTTACAATCATAAAATCACAGTTTACTGCAGATTTGTTTGTATTGATTACGAGATCAGTTTTTGCTTAGCATGCGAATACCTATTGTCCAAATAAATAGCTTTACTAATTATTTTTGAGTGGCATAAGATGTTTGCATAGTACTGTAATTAGGTCTAATGTATTTGTACATCTCTTGCTGTAGGGAAGGTGTATCTTGTTACTGGGCACGAGGATGAGACGAAAGGTCATTTTCTGGTCAACACGAAGAGTTTAGTGAAGCCATGGAAAGCCAGCCTCAGCCGTAAAGTGTTTCAGCTTCATACTAAATGTACCTGACAAAAGAGAGGCAGAAAGAGAGAGAAATCCTTGACGCAGTTGTCACCAGCCCTTGTGTTGGAGATCTACCTTCCTGCAGAGTCCAGCTCTGACCAGGATGAAGTGCAGAAGTGTCTTGACAAGTCAAAGAGGGCAGCATGTTCAATAAACTGGCTGAACTGAACTCTGAGTTATTAGATCTCCAGGAGGAAACTCTAAAAAATGCTACTCTAAAGGAGTTTTTTAATGTCACAGGCCACAGCACTGCAGGATTTCCAGTTTTCATTGACTCAACACAGCTGAATAAGCCTTCAACTGCTGTCAGTGAATCCAGTTTCCGGTAGTCACTAGTGTTTGTGGTCGGTCAGTTCAATTACTTATCAGAGATTACAAACACCGGGCCTGAATACTGAATTTAAGATCTGAAACTAAATGGTCAGCCATCAGCTGACACCTGATGATGTGAATTTACAGTGTACAGAATGTGTATCTGTGAATAAGAAACCGAGAGAAAGGTAAAGTATTAGTATGTTGTACAGAATGTATATCTGTTGTATGTACATATAATGTATATGATATTTTCTATCCTTTTAGAGACTTGTGTATATAATTTCAGTTTGTACATATGAACAAACAATAATATATATATTTTGATAAGACTAACCATATATAATACATTAAGAAAGCCTAGCACATTTTTTGTATTACTGCTTTTTGATAATTATATATTTTCAATTGTTAAAAATGCTGAAACTGTTTTCATTGAATAAATTGATCCTGAATGGAAGTGTGTGTTCATTTTAGACAACGGATGAGTTCTGAGCCCTTTTTAATTTTTACTATGGTGATGAACAGTTGAGTCCCTGTGGACTGTTTGCATATGACATTATGATCTGTAGCGAGGGTAGAGAGCAAGTGAACGAGAACGAGGAGAAAATGAGATGTATTTGGAATAGAGAGGAATGAAGATCACTGGGACTAAAAAACGAATCCCTTTGCATGAATGAGAGAGAAGACAGTAGAATGGAGAGAATGCAGGCTGGTGAAAGTGAAGGAGGCCAATAATCCAGAGTAAATTGAAAGAGAGGTGAAATGAGAGAGCAGGCTGGGTAGAATGGGTGGAGAAGAGCTGCAGGACTGATTTGTGACAGGCAGGTAATGCAAGTTTGAAAGGGAGGGTTCACAAGATGCCAGCTGTGTTGTGTGGTTTAAAGTAGATGTCGACCGATATTGAATTTTACCGATACCGATAGCTAGGTTGGGCCGTACTTGCTGATAACGATTAATTAACCAAGAGTTTTTAAAATGGATACTGGATTTTTTAAAAACCAAATAAAAACAACACTCCATGTAAAATAGTACTGAACTTTATTACAAAAAAACAAACCAGAAACAGTACTGAATAATGAAAATGTGCTATATGAAAAAAATATGAATAAATTAATAAATATTGAGGTCAATTAAAGACATGCTTTCAAACTGATAGATAACCGATAGTTCCGGGAATCAACTATTGGTGCCGATTAATTGGCAAAACTATTGGATCGACCGCTACTTTAAAGGTTTGGAGGCAGGGAGGGAAAGACTGAAGGCAGAGCAGTTGGTGTGAGAGGGGAGAAGGAAATAGAGACATTTACAGCATTTAGCAAATGCCTTTATCCAAAGCAACTTCCATTCCCTAACTACATGCGGTACTCTCCCTTAAACAACTTGGGGTTAAGGTAGGATTCGAACTCATGGTCCAGATGCAAGTGTTCTACCTACTGAGTGAAAGAGGTGTGTGTTTATGCTTTTGCTTTCACATAAAGTTCAAACCGAAATTGGAAAATATATCTGAAATATTGAACCACTACATTCTTTATTACTTTAATAAGATACAATACAAAAATAACAGAAATTAGTCACATCCAATTAGTTAATTTATAATAATATTTCTTATTAGGAGAAGTGACAGGCTCGCATTTTAGCATACAAAGACATTATTGGTCGTAGTTCAAAGCCATAGCTGAAATATTGATAACATTACTGTTGACTCCAATGTTCATAAAATATTCTACTGTCTTAAGGGCTCGATGTGCACTACCAAATACGACCAGAAGATGTCCCTCTTAGACAATATACTATACAACATAAATTCCACAGTGACCTGTTTGGTGTTTATAAATATACTTTAAATATATAGCTATAGACTGAATAAATAATTATAAAGATAAACATATTCTGTGCTGTTAAAGCAGGACCACAATAGGTTCAGTGACAAATCATTTGCAGTGAACCATGCAGTTTTTCTTCAATCAAAATGTTATTTTTAAAAGAAATAATGAAATAACAACATTACAACTGATTATGTATTATTTCACCATTTTATAACTTTCATTTTTACCACTCGAAGAGCTGATCAGTGATATGTTCGAGATTCCTAACATTTAGTAATTGTAAATTTTGTATTAAAATATGTGTTAAAACATTGTTTATAAAACAAAATTCGACATACATTCTTTTTACACTTACTTTTTTTCTTCATTTGCACGCTTTATAGCTCTATCTGGCAACCTCGTGCGAGAGGTGGAGCGGGAGGAGGAGGAGGAGGTCTGAGTGTGTGTATGTATGAATGTGTATGTGTTCGTGTGTGTATGTGTGTCTGAGTGTCTGAGAGCCCTTGAATCGTCACATCTGTCAGAAACGCACCTGGACGTGGGCAGCATGTCTTTTTCACATTTTTCGTTCAAAACGAGGGGACTCTGGCCCGCGTGAACCACGAGAGAGGAAAGCGAAGAAGGGAAAAATGTCTGAAGTGCGGAAATTTACTAAGAGGCTGAGTAAACCGGGCACGGCGGCGGAGCTGAGGCAGAGTGTGTCCGAGGCAGTGCGATCTTCCGTGGCTGTGGTGAGTAACACCCGTCCCCAGTGCCCTTGTTACTAAACTACAAAACTAAAACAGTCCCTGTTGGACGCCCCTTTAGTGAATTTTCATTCATTTCACACACCTGTGTATGTTTCCTCGTATTCTCACCTGCACACGCAGGGTGTTCCTAGGTCTCATCTTTTCTCCAGTGTCTCTTCTGAGCCACTGAGGCTGGCACAGCCTGCTCAGCGTTTCTTTTTTAATTTCAGTGCGTTAAGAGAGATGTTACTGCGTTATGAAGATTTAGGGGCATGTGGTATTAGTGGTCCTAATCCTTCTCTAATTCCCAAGACCATACCAGCCCGGGACCACATGGACCATGCTGCTGCAGCGGCTTCTTTGTGTGCAGAAATACGCTCTCCCTCTTCTGTCATTTGGTTCCGTCCTCCACTCTCCCCTTCAAGCCAAATGAGTTCTGGTTGGTTCGGTCTGCTTTGTGCCACTGCAAGGCGTCTTCCCTCTCTCTCTGTCCCGGCGAGTGGATTGGAAGATGTGTCTTAATTCATAAATGATGAATGAGTACTCTGGAAGGGCAGGGAGGTGCAGGTCATCGGATGTGATGGGAGCTAACGGGGCTGTATGAGAGAGGACCCGGCGGGAAAAATGGCTGCAGACTGTATCTTCAGCCTTAAAAGATTTCTGATGCAAACTTATGTATTCAGGGCCCGTGTTTGGAGGAACAGTAGCTAGGGTGAAGCAGCTCCCTCGGGCTGTCTGTCTACTTCCTGTGCTTCTCTTCAATACACTATTGTGAGCTCTTTTTCAGCTGGGCTTTTCTATTTTGGCCTGCTTTGTGCTTACTTTCCTGTAAAATATAGATATCTAACCTGAAAAAAGGCTTAAAACTTTGAAACAGAATATGGTCTTCCTCAATATTTGCAGTTTATTACACTTAAAATATGTACAAAATCTGTCCGCTTTCCTTTTTAACCACAAATCATATTCTATTGTAGTTTTCATTTTTCTAATGTAGTTTTTGATAGTCAAAGTAGTCAAAACCCTTTCTTTGTAAGGGCATATTCCTATACAGTCAGTCTGCTAAACACATGCAGTGCATCATACTTCCTGTTTACTGTTCATTTTCATATGCTTAGCCCAAGTAAATGTACTGAACTGAAAGTGCAGGGCACAACTTCTATTAACAGTCCAGCTGCTGGAGTTCTGCTCCTGCATGTTTTCAGTCTTGTGGTGTTTCCTGGGACAGAGAGGAACAGAAGACTCTATTTAGGCCTCCAAAATGGCATGTCAAAGTGAATAGTAAGCTGGTGTTTGCACTCATGCACAGACTCTGGGTTCAGAAAAAGGCCACAATGCTGTAGAGTAACTGCTGCTTAGTGTGTTTATACACAGAGGCCTAATGCACATCAGCTGGAGCCCTGGGTTCCCTCCATTTGTGTTGGAGCAAAATGAGGAAGGACCAACATCTGGAGAACCAGTTAGCCTTTTGCCGTCATGAGACCTCGGTCTGTGTTAGGTCACCCTTCTTTTCCAGGCCATCTCATTTAGGACAGGAGAAACTGAATTTGAGGTTGTTGGTACATTTCACTTTGTCGCCTCAGACATCTATGCAGAGGCGGAAGTATAAGAAGCTCTCCGTAGCTAACCCTGCGCCAACGCCCTGCACGTTCTGAGTGGTCTCTTGCTAGCTAGCACTTCCTTTCACCTCAGTTTGTGGTTTGACAGTCTGTGGTTCTGTTGCTCAGTCTTTCTTTAATAGCAGAGAGGGGTGGAAAAGGAGTTCTGGTTTCTCCTACAGCGGATAAGTCTTGAGTTTCGGTGGGTGAAGCTGGTTCTAGCTCAGCGTAAAAAGGGCCAGCTTTGCTCAGACTGGAGTCGAGACAGTTAGAGAGTGCAGCCAGAAGCCAGCAAGGTTCTGTAATTTGACCGGTGTTGGATGCCTGGCCTGGCTGTGGTTTATAGCCTCCCCCTTGCACATGCTTATGACACATGACAGGAAGTTGCTCAGCTCTTGGGAGTGTATTGAAGTGCAGCTAAAAGAGGGGTAAAGGAGGGTAATGGTGTGTGAGTGTATAGCCTAGTCTAGGTATTGAGGAAGGTATGTCTTTAGGGCACATGTTGACTAGACTAGACTACACCTTGATCGTAGGAGTATAATGGAGAATGACTGTGGCTAGATGGCTGGTTTTAGGGATTAATTACTACACCCTCAGACTCGCCTGATCGCAGCATCAGGTTCCACTGGTGCTCTTGAATCTTAGTTAACAACAAACAGCCTGTAATCTGCTCTGATTTTTCCATAGCATGTTTGCCAAATTTGGGAATTTTTTTCTATATGCTCAGCGGACAAACAGTAGTTGGTCCCCTCTGGGTGGGTAAATTTTAAGTGGAAATGGAACCAAACATTACTCAACTTCTGCAAGTTGTTGCAGTATGTTACATCAATATACTGCATTCTGCATATACATGCATACATTTTATTTTTTTACTTGTAGCAGTCATGAGACTTTTGTGGGCACTGAAACCATTAAAATCTATATTTAAAAACCATACATAATGGAGAAAAAACACATTTAACCTTCAAAGAACCACATAAACATTCCATGATTATACACCAATCAGCCATGATATGAAAACCACCTGCACAGTATTGCATGGGTCCCCAGAACAACACTCCACTCCGACACATTCATCACCAGCCCCTGCCTTCTCAAATTTCATTAGTAAATCGTGCCAGAACTAAATATTGTCATGTATTTTCTTCATTTAAATTAATAATAAATATTTTAAAGTTGAATTGTTTTCAATCTAAGTGTATGGAACTGGGAGCCAACCTGTGTTTACATAGGTTGTACGCCTCAATGTAACATCCAAAAGAATTCCTGGACCCAAGGTGTGTTCTGACTTCTTTCCGTCAGAGTGAACCTTCTTAGCCACTTGTTTTTCAAGTAGCTTTTTTGGTGGGATCAGACCAGATGGTCTGGCCTTTGCCCCCTAATAGCCACAGTGTCCCGGGAACTAGGGATGTCCCGATCCGATCACGTGGTTTCAGACTCGATCGGAATCGGACATTACCTTCCGACTCGGGTATACGATGTTGTGTCAGGTTCGTCTCGAACTCGCAGTTACTCGCCAGAGTACTAGAGAGTTTCCTCTGGACTCGCGTGAGGGACTGAGTGGTGATTAGGGGGCGTGGCAGGCGGCAGGTGCCCAGCATGCTGCTGTGGGTGATTATTGAAAGGAATTTGGGATCAATGTCTGCATTGTGTGATTGGAGGAGTACGTAGACAAGTCAGCTCAGGCTGCAGGAGAGTTTGAAGAGGAGAGAAAAAATGCCTCGAGTCGTGACTGCACAAAGAGGCAGGACATCACAGCCAAGATAGCACAAATGATCGCAATGAGTGATCTGCCATTCGCCTTAGAGTAGTATATAGAAGTATCGGATCGGGACTCAAAATCAAATGACTCTGACTCGAGGGCAAAAAAAACACCCTGTAAAACCTGCAGTTTTAAAAATCGCATAGCCATCAAAATTTAGCCCTCATCACACCTATATATTAGGTGTGGAGCCGAACCCGAATACAGTATTTGAAAAGGCACAAATAATGTGTTTT
>JBBKCR010062994.1:0-10375 GCA_037577295.1 Ladigesia roloffi | reverse complement strand
CTCACTCACTCACCCACTCGTTTACTCATTTACCCTCTCACTCATTCACTCACTATCTCACTCACTCACTCACTCACACACACCCATTCACTCACTCACTCACTCACTCACTATCTCACTCACTCACTCACTCACACACACCCATTCACTCACTCACTCACTCATCCAACCACTCACTCACTCACTCACTCACTCATTCACCCACTCACTCACTCACCCACTCGTTTACTCATTTACCCTCTCACTCATTCACTCACTATCTCACTCACTCACTCACTCACTCACTCACTCACACACACCCATTCACTCACTCACTCACTCACTCATCCAACCACTCACTCACTCACTCACTCACTCATTCACCCACTCACTCACGCACCCACTCACTCACTCAATCATTCACTCTTTCACTCATTCACTATCTCACTTACTCACCCACCCACTCACTCACTCACTCATTCACTCCCTCCCTCACTCCCTCACTTACTCACTCACTCACTCACTCACTCACTCATTCACTCTTTCACTCATTCACTATCTCACTTACTCATCCACCCACTCACTCACTGACTCACTCACTCACTCATTTCCCCACTCACTCACTCACTCACTCATTCACTACCTCCCTCACTCCCTCACTTACTCACTCACTCACTCATCCACCCACTCACTCACTCATTCACTCTCTCACTCACTCTCTCAATCACCCACACACCCACTCACTCACTCATTCACTCATTCACTCACTCACTCACTCACTCACTCACTCACTCACTCACTCACTCACTCACTCACTCACTCACTCATTCACTCATTCCTTCTCTCACTAACTTATTCACTCTATCATTCCCCCGTGTGTGTTCCAGCTCCAGCAGGCTCTGTTGACTCTCCGGCAGCAGCAGGACGCTCTGTCCGAGGAGCGCCGACCGGAGGCGGAGGAGGAGCCGGAGGAGGTGCGAGGAGAGGAGCAGGAACGCAGCCGGAAGGAACTCCTGCACCTTAACCAGAGGAAAAAGGAACGCTCCAAAGAGAGTAAGAAAACTCTTGTAGTTCAACAGGCACTTGCAATACACGCTCACATGAATAATTATGAGCAAAGATAAAAAATGAAGAGAATTCTTATGGATGCCATTACTTATAGAGAACATCATGTTCCCCCATTCAGCTCTCAGTGGAGGGATTGTGGAGGGATCATGTCAAGATAAGGAATAGCCTGTAGTTGTGCAACAGCAGCTCTGCTATATCCTGTTGCAATTTGCAATAAAAAAAGATGCAGCACTGCTTATCTTTAGAGTTAGAACTGGACTGGATGATCATGACATGTTCTGTTTGGCATCTGAAATGAACAGCATAGTTACACCTCCTGCCTGATTTGTCCAGACACAGGGATCATATCAGCTGTGTAACACCTCCACCACTCCTGTTCCTGCACAAAGCCTGTGGTGCCACAAGGTGGCACTGTTTGTACACTAGTGTGTCCGAGTTGAACACACAGGAAGAGAATTGAACCACAGCAGTGCTGCCAGGCTGTAAGCTGTAGGTACTTGTTTTTAAAACAATTATTTGGGGGAAAATCAAATGTGCCTAATTCCCACTTATATTTTCCAGCCCAAATGTAATAGTTCATCCAAGACATGTACGGCATTTATACCCTTAAAGGACATTTATACCCGATCAATCATTCCGAAACCAAACCCCATAATTTTACCCCCAAAATTACCTTTATTTTTACCTCAATTTCCGGGGATTTAAGGAAAATTAAGGGGAAATCTGCACAGATTAAGGCTGATTAAGGTGTAAAACTACAGAATCTTTCGCCTTACTTTTTAAAATTTGCCCCTTAAATAACCAAACCTCCAGAAAAAATATGCCTTATGTTTAGGATTAATCCACTTTTATGGTCAAATTAGGAATCGGTTTACAAATTAAGGGCCACTTAAATCAAATTAAGCATATTTTCAAGGGTAAAGGTAGTGTTAAGCACATTTTAAGTACATTGTGTTTCATAGTGAATGGAGCTTCATTCAGACGTCAGTCCTGTCCCTTTACCTTCTAGGTAAAGAGCAATATAAGTAACCCTAAGTTGTATTAAGGCCATGCAAATCAACCTGCCAATAAAATACTATCTATATTTGTAGAGGTACTTAAAGAGGCATTTACTTGTGTTCTCATGTCAAGTCAATAAGGAATGTCATACCTCAGAGTTGAGACTTGGAGCAACAAGACATGTCAAATGTCAGAAAATAATTTGGATTCATTTAAAACACAAAGGTGTTTTTAGTAAAAGATACTTAAAATAAGTTTTAACTATTTATAGTAAAAGCAATAAAAAGGAGCCACTATGCATTCTGTTCATTCATACTGAGCTTCCTAGTCCTGTGAGAATAAGTCAAATATTATAAATGTACTGTGGTCAAATCACACCACCAGTCCCAGCCCATTATTACAAATGAACTGGTACTATTCCAGGTTAATGTCGGTTCTTACTCCTGTTCCCAGCACCAGTCATGTCTTGGTAAATGACTACATGCAGGAAAATGAGGGGGAGAGGTATACCATCTCCACAAACTGGAGCTTTCTCAGTTTGGATCAGATGTTTTTTGTATTCTGTCCAGATTAGCAGTGAATTTGCTATCCTCATGTGGCATGTTGCATGTTTTTTTAAGGCAGGCCTGGGTCTCTTTCCTGCAGGTGCCATGGCCAGCTCTGAGGTGCGGCAGAAACTGCACAACTTCCTCCTGAGCAAATCGGCCAAAGACGGGCCTCCTTCCGGCCACCCGCTCAACCAGCACTCCAAACTCTGGTACATGTACGTGACTCCTCTTCATCAGAGCTTCAGATGCTCCTGGCAGCTCCAGTTTTGTCATGGCTTTCGCTCTGGTGCCTCTTATTTCATCTCACACGGCTGTGGGAGCCGGGGCTCCCTATCTCCTGCTGGGCTGCTGTATTATTTATTTAGCCTTAAAGGAAAGACGCAGCAGGAGGGAAGCGGAGCCGGACTAAATTCCGATCCGCGGCGCATCAGGAAGCGCAGATTATGAAACGTGTGTAATTGCATTTAGCTTATTATAGCCTCGGAACAGAGGTGTTTTCAGCTTCAGGGCTTGTTTGGTTTTGGACTCGGACTGAGAGATTGAAGCGTGCATGTAAGGGAAAACTGGAGTTTCCTTGTTTGTTTTAAATGCACGTTTAAACGTATCACTTTCAATTGCATTACTTTACATCACAATCATCTGGCAGACGCTTTTATCCAAAGCGGCTGACAATATGAGGACACGTTCGAGTTGCAGCACAGGGTGAGAACCAGGGAGTATTAAGAGGTAAATCTTTAAGTAAGAGTGGAGATACTCTCTGAACAGACGAGTCCTCACGAGGGTTTGAAAGCCTGAGAGGGATTCTGTCATTCATTTTGCAGGCCATGCTACATTCAGATTCAGGTTTCATTTGTCACATACAATATAATACTTGGTACTAGGGATAGGTACTGAAACGCGGGACTGAATCGATCTCAGTGCCTATTTATAAAAGATTGAAGTATCAATAAGCTCTGACGATAATGGTTCTGCTGTCAGTACTGGAGAAATTAAAACACAACACGAGAGAGCTCACGCACACACACAACACAAGAGAGCTTACACACACACAACATGAGAGAGCTCACGCACACACACAACACGAGAGAGCTTACACACACACAACATGAGAGAGCTCACGCACACACACAGGTGGAGGTAGCTCTGAGCAAGACCCTTAACCCAAGTTGCTCCAGGGAGACTGTCCCCTGTATTTAGGGAATGAAATGTAAATGTAACACAGACAACATGAGATAACTCACACTCACACAACACGAGAGAGAACAGACACACACACAACACGAGAGAACTCCACACACACAACACGAGAGAACTCCACACACACAATATGAGAGAACTCACACATACACAACATGAGAGAACTCACACATACAACATGAGAGAGCTTGTGACGATGGCAGAAAGAGCCAAATGATCCAAAGTATTGTTACTTAATTGCTCCAACTTGTTTAGATCAAGTGTTGTTATTCTGTTCTCAATTTGTTTCAGATTTTAAGTGGTATCGATAGAATTAGTAATACTGTTAAAATCTTAATCTTACCCCTCCCTACTTGGCACAACATGCAGTGAAATGAGACGCATTTCACTGCATTATGTACGTAATGTGATATTGTGTGTGATGAACAAAATCTGAATACCGTCTACCATGCTGTGTGTATAGAGCTGTGATGTCACAAGTACAGAAGACATTCAGGTGTGACGGTCCCTTCGGCGTGGCCCCGCCGCCTCTGTTGAAGTGATGCGGGGTGTTGCTCCTGCAGACTCTCTGCAGAAGGGTTGTTGGAGAGCAGGATGTGGGAAAAGGATTAAAAGTTGTGCTGATCTTGGCTGCCGGGGCCTGACGGACCACTGCGGCGGGGCTGGAACCCGCGTGGGTGGCTGCAGCTTAGCCAAACACCTAACAGCTTACTTTACTGCCCTGCATGCGGAGGGGAACTCTCGGGACCTTCTAGGCATAACGATTTCTGGAAACTAGGAAAAAAGCGTCTGTAGTTTTTATGCTTTTGTTTTCAATAGCTGTATGCGTTTAAAATACTACAGTACTACTCAGGGAGTTATATACGGTAATATGTCTGTTACAAGCCTCAGATAACACTTGGAATGTGTTTTACAGGCTTCAGAGTGCGTTTAATCTAGAACGGCCAGAGAACGTTCAGGTCCGCTGTTAGTTGTAAAATCCCATAGGGATACTAGTAGAAATTGGCATTGTGTGTAGAGGTGTGTTTTGTCCTCTTTTTTGACCAGGTTTGGATATTTATGGTCTGAATTGCGGGGTCAGCTCAGTTTGTCATTGTTTATATGCATGTAAATGTTACGTGATCTTTATTTTACTATAAGAGTTACTCCACTTTTAAGTTTTTTGGAAATATTTCAATAATTACGAATATTTGTTTCTGACATCCCAAAGTATTTCAGGTATTTCTTGATATAGGCCATAATCTCTTTTAGAAAAGGCCTGAAGTGAAGAGCAACACTAGTAGTAGTTACACTACTATTGGCATATTTTTACTTCACCTCTTTATGTACAATAGTATAACCGACCAAAACTCCCTCAGTCCTGAATAAAGAAGATACAAGTTTAGGATAATTTCCAAAGCTGAGTCCACTCACACAGTCGCCAGTGGGACCAACTTACCCAGGAGCCTCAGGTGCTAGATCATAAACAGTCATCGACTCTATGCTGTGTCATGTAGTAGAATATATATATTAACAATGGTTTTATCACATTGAATATCGATATCCTTCAAAATTGTTATCGTTATATTTTTAAGCAGATTTGCCCAACCTTTGTGTGTAGGAACAGGCATTGAAAAAGTAACTGTAAAAAATAAAACAAATAATTTCCTGTAAGAATTGCTTTCCAACATGTAAAACAAGTAAAACGGGATTTTCTGGAAAAATGCTTCTCGAATAAATGAGTTTTGGAAATTCACTTATGCTGCAAATGTTTAACTAAACTTTGAGCAACCGGCTGTAAGGAGCGATGCACAGATGCGAAGTACACACTACATGGTGTACTATGTAATATGCAAACATTAAAATACAGGCTTCTGCACCAAATATGTCGGACAAAGACATATTGGTGATTCAGCCATGTATGTAGTATCCCATAATTGGGACAAATTGTGCCCTATAAGGATTTAGAAACTCACTATAGAGGAGATAGGGAGTTATTTAGGAGTCAAACTGCATCCAGACAAATGGATTATTTACAGCTTGGTTGCTGATAGAGGGATAAAAAGAGATTTCTGGACTGGAATCGATATCGGCAGATACTCGAGGTTTCAGTATCGGTATGTTAAAAAAGTGGTATCAGGCCACTTTGCACTAAACGTTTTCGTCTGCGCTGTTTTTTGAATGAGCCGTTTGAAACAGAACATGCTTACATTTCTCAGTGCCTGTTAAAGTCGTAATAAAATTATGCAAGTGGGAATTATGACTGGGTGCAAGAAGAGTACATAAATGTGATAATTTAGTAATTGGTCTTATAAATATTCCCTCTTTGAATCTCTTCTCCTGCAGGGCCAGCCAGCACATGTCCATGGAGCAGAATTCGCCTCCCCTAGGAGAGACGGCCCCCAAATTTAAATCCCCTCTGCCCTCTGGCCTGGACACCCGGGAGGACTTCCCCCTCAGGAAGACCGGTAGGTCACAGTCGGGGGGTCACTGCCAGAAATAATGCTGCTGGCGTGGAGCTACGAGTGAGGAGTTAACAGCTGTAACCCTGGAGATCTGGTCTGAGGGATGTGGAGTAAACAAACTTTCTAGATTGTGGCCAATTTGTGATATAAATTCTCTGTTACATCCTAAGTGACTGAAAAGGTGCAACACTGGGAGACGGAGGGATGCAGAGATACAGCGTGTATTTCCATTACTCGACAAGTCATTAAATCTAAAGCGAGTGTCCTTAGAAGTCTGTAAATTAGAAGTGTTCTGTTTTTTTCAGGCACACAGTGTTTACCCACGAAAGAGAAGATAAATATAATAAACACCTGTCCAGCAGTCACAAAATCGCCAATCTCGTCTTTCAAGAATTTGTTTTACTCTTCGTTCGTTTCCCAGACATTAGACTGCACGGTCACTGGTAAAACACAGTGCAAATGATTTAAAATTAGTCTTAGTTTTATCTTCATTCAACAGTACTACATCAATAGCTTTTGAGTTGGACTTCTTAAAACTTGTAATGTCGCTGTAACGTCAACAGAAACGGACCCAAACGCAGAAATACAAAAATAAGTAGTTTCTTTAATAAAGTCCACAAAGAGAGAGGCAAATCCAAAACGAAGCAATGTGTCAAAAACTAGGAATACAAAGAACAGGCAACCAGAACAAAGTCCACAGGCAAAAAGGGTAAATCCAAGAATCCAGAAAAGGGTCAAAAACGGGTAAAGGCAAAACACAGTCAGGTAAGGCTCGGTATCTAGGTAGGGCTAGTATACTTCGCAACTAGGTATGGTATTTCCATCCTACTTTTAGTCCCAGGAACACCTAGTATTCAGGTGACGAAGATCTCCGCCCTAGAGGCCTGGAGATGTGTTCTGAGGTGGGTTGTGTGGACACCTCTGGCTGGGGTATCACCTCCAACAATCTACCAGTCCTTACACTCACTGAAGGCATCAAAACTATGAATGAGCACATGTGGAGTTACAGTATCTCCACTGTAAGATACTGAACCATGTTCTTACACAGGTACACAGTAATGGCATTTGTAATACCAGTCCACTACCGATTCTTTGTTTGCATTTAGAAAATGCTCATATAACATCAGTGTGCTGGTGTGTAGGGCCACCTGTGTCTTTAGACTTGACTGACAGGGTTCTTGTGGTGATTTGTGCAATTTTTATCTCTTTGTAGCAGTGCTTGATTGACGTCAGTGAGGCACTGCAGTGGCATTGGTCTGACCCGGTTTAACCCTGACTGCAACCTGATGTGTAGTTTCGTGTAAATCTACCACTAGTTTCTGCACAAAACATCAAATTTGTCTTCATGTTTAACAATGACCAATACAGTAATATTACCCATAAATTTGGCACTTTCAATAGGCATAACCCATATATATCTGGCATTAATTAATATTATACAGTAATATTTGGACTGTCAGTATACAGTATAAATTATTGTCCCTGTTTTGTGAGAAACGTCATACGGTTTTTTACCACTTAATCCTGAATCAAAATTTGCCAGTGAGCAGATCCCTGTCTTCATGTTCTTGCCTGTGTTTAGTTCATTTGCATGTATGAATAATTATTATTCAGCGTATCAAGTCATATAATATGCATTCGTGTTCAAATAACTTCTAATAAACTGAAAATGGAAACATAAGAGCATGAATGTTTTTGGCCCTGTGTCAAATCGTGATTTTTTTCCCCTCCCATCTTTTCTTCTTGTAATACTGTGTGGAAGTTGAAGATTTACATTAACTTTATTTCTTATGTTTATTGATTTTTACAGTAAAAAGGGACATTTCAATTTTTTTGTTCAAATGCGTGCAAAGATTTCTTAATTATTAGCATTTAGCATACTGAATTGTTGTGTTTAATAAAATACATCACAGACTTGCACACATTATTTAAGGCTTTAAATGTTAGAAAAGAACACATAAAAATGAAAAATATCCTCTGGGTTCTAAGGGCTAAGTGCTTTTGTCTGAGTGAGAAAACTCCATATTTAAACTAAAACTTCACCTAATTTCCAAAATCCCCCATAATGAAGTATATGTGGTGGTAACTGAGAGGTTCAGAGTGGGTTTGGTGTGAGATGCTCCATTCAGGAGACACTCAGTGAGTCAAAACTGTTATTAGTGGTGGGAAATGGAACCAGACAGGTTTTACCCCGAGCACTATGGCTACAGACAAAGGCAAGTAACCAAGAAGTGTTGAGCTCATCTCGCTCTGGGTCTGACTCGGTCCAGCATATAGGGCTGATAGCGCTTTGTGGCAACAGCTTATTTGCATAAGTGACGGAACCCTTAACTGGCTAATTTTGAAAGGAACTGAAACTGTCAGAGCTGGTGAATCTCTTTCTGTGAGAGAGATTTTGTGCAAAGAACTCCATGAACATGTTCTGTAGCCCACGGACCTTATATAACTTGTTCAGAAAGAGGTAGAATATGTCACAGTTAAGCGGGGATGGCTTCAGAAGATCTAACTTCGAAATCTGTGGCCTGAATTTCTTCATATATAATCAAAGGTTTCACCTGCTCTGCACTCTCCCTGCCACTCCAGCTCTTCACTAGGAGTGTGCACAGATCTGGAAATGTTTTTTGTGACATCACAAATCTCAAAATTATACAAACGGACTGCAGACTGGGGTCCAAACCACATCATTCAAATAAAACAGCTTGTCAATGATAGGGGCCCATTCATAAGGGAGCTCCTGTTTAACAGCAATAAAACAGTACAGAGCAAGGAATTTAAACACTTTTAAACAGTCATGTTTTTAAAAGCTTCTTTTAGAACATAAAACAGTAAATAGTGATTTTAGATATGTATTTATTTCATTGTTCCCAGATTATCACCAGAAGTTCTCATGAAATGCATCAAATCCCTTCATTCAGACCTTCATTATTTTAAATCAGGAGCTGCTGATGGAGTTTCACATTCCAAACAACAGCTGGAAGTCAAATTGCTCCTGTTTTCTTCTAATCAGCTCCAAAAGCAACAAGTACTTTTTACAAACAAAGCAAATCCTGAAATCTTTCAGTGCTTTCTTGTTTGTTTGCATATGCTTGAACATTAACTCGTGTATTTGTTCAGAGCACAGCATGTACCAAACTATCTCGGGTGACTCCCGCCCTCTGGAGAAAGAGTGTGTGTGAGAGTGTGTGTTAAAGGGAGATAGAGAGGGAGAGGAATAGAGAAAGAGAGATATAGAGAGAGGGAGAGAGGAAGTCAGTGAGAAAGCAGTCTCTCGGCCCTCAAAAGGATCCAAAAATACAGTCCCAAAAAGCCCCGCCCCTTTCCTCTTCCCGCTGCGGCAACAGGTCACAGTGCTGTTTATCAGAGTGGAACACACAAAGTGCTTGAAACTATTTAAGAAGATGAAGAGAATCACGAATTAAGGTCTTGCGCCACCTTCTGGACGTCACGAGCAACGTCATTATGGGCCAAAATAAATGTATAAAATCCCTTTAAATGCGCTACGATAATATTAAACAGTCACACACTGATACACCATTAATTTTTATTCCTCCTATCTAGTCATTTACCTCGATTACAACATCTTACCGTCACAGCGACCGCCAGCAGATACACACTGGTGGGAGTGAGGCTGATTCAGTATTCCGGTTGTTCTCCAGTGCGCATTCCATACCAAACACACACACACACACACACACACACACACACACACACACACACACACAGACTTATGTAACAGTGATTCCAGACATGGCGCTCTAGGCATTCTGCTATTGCAGCAGCTGCACACTCTCCACATGAGACTATCAGACACACACAGACACACACACACACACACACACACACACAGACATTCGCACAAGCACACACATTCACACACGCATTCGTAAACATGGACAGACTTCTCTTCCTCTCACACACACCTCCCTCTCTGTCTCAGACATGCGCATGTACACACAACTCAGTCTGGTCTGTGGTTCCACTGCTAACACACTGTGTAATTAGCATTTTTCACTATTTATTTATTACTTCATATTTTTCATCCCTCCCTGAATTTAACTGTAGCTGTATCAGGTTCTAAACTGTACTGTGCTGGTACTGAAGTTGTATCAGGTTCTAAACTATACTGTGCTGGTACTGAAG
>JBBKCR010062963.1:0-10376 GCA_037577295.1 Ladigesia roloffi | reverse complement strand
TTATTTGTAATGATGGATAATTGTTGGAGTTTTTTGTTACCATGAACATATAAAAAATAAACTGGTCTCGAGGACTCCTCCTTCTACTGTTGTCCGAGACCCAGTCAAGACCGAGACTTTGAAGAGTCGAGACCGAGACGAGACAGAGAAAGCAGAAAATGGTCTCGAGACCGGTCTCGAGTACTACAACACTATTTGAGACCACATGGGAAATAACCGCAGCTTTAAGTAACATAGATGGCATTGTTATTAGTTTGTCGACTTTGCGCAGGCACCTGAAGGCTTCAGCAGCGGCAGCAACCATAGTCCATACAAGTCAGAGCTACTAGATTACTGAGGTTAAGTCAGAAAAACAGAGCATGATTTTTTTTTACATGAAAACTGTATCTCGTACATTTGGAAAAACAGAGTGTTTTTGTTTGACATGATAACTTTATCTCGTTAATCCTGAGATAATTATGTAATTAATTCAGAAATTCTGAGATAATTATGTAATTATTTCAGAAAAACAGAGCAGAAGTGAATTCACTGTGCTTCCGTAGGTGTGCTTTGGTTTATACTTGATATGATATTGACAAAGAAAATAAAACATTAGCAGCACCATCAGGCCTGCCTTAGTTTACATCCTCAGCAGCGTTTCTCACATACCCTTTCTGTCACCCTCTCTGTCTCCGATGATACGGATTATGGGAATGTCTTTTGAGGGATTTCCTCTGTAAAGTTCTCTTTGTGCTCCCCTCTCTTTTTGCCAGGCCCTGAAAGCTGAGATCCTATCCCGTATTGCAGCTGACTGGAGGCATTCAGAACCAGCAGTATTGATATGCAAAAGAATTCAGAGCTTGGACTGCTTCTGTGCATGAAAGGTAACAAAACCTCGTATCTCTGAAATGGTCAACTAAAGTGTGCCTCATTTCCCATGTTGCATCTCTGTGAGACAATTCATTTTTGGTGTTTATATGACTGGACTGGACCTCAAACTGTTTCCCATCTCAGATTGTTGGACCAGTCATTGTAGTCCTTTTCAGAGTTATAGTAAATATTTTACATAAATCCTGTTATAGAAGGTGTTTAGTGACTTATATAAGTAAATACACGCCATGATATCCTGTCTATGTTTAAAAGATTTTTTAAAATAAAGTAAAAAAATGCAAAGATAAAGTAAAGTCCATTATTTTCATGTCATCAAACTGGAAGCATTCAATGCACAAATGGGTTCAACTGAAAGTTCAGAATCCACACTCTGAACTGGATTTCTCTACTTTGTTTCAAGTGAGAAGAAGCGAAACAGCAACCCACAAGGCATTTCACACAAGGACCGTCAGGCTTTCGCGAGCTGGGATTAGAAGAGGATTATAAAAGGGTTGACAAAATCCTAGTGATTATATCACTTCCATTTTTTGGCACAAAAAGCCCGGTGACCCACAAAGCAAGGGTCAAGCATCGATACAAAACTGCTGAAGAGGCTGTTGGTTGCAGTGTTCAGTTATGCATGATGCTGCCAGGGCTTCTAATTTGCCAAGTGTTGGTCTCGTTCTCACAGCTTAGGGGGACAAAAGATCAGATTTAATGCAGCAACAATGGCTTTTACTGAAAAAGCACTTTTACTGAAGCACACATCATCCGGTGAAAAATCAGAGTGAAATAATTAAACTGGTATTTATTGATGACTGATGGGCATGAGATTATTCAGTGAACACACACACACACACACACACACACACCCGCACACACATATGCACACAAACATGCAAAATACACACACACACATACAGACATACCCAGACACAAACATATACACACAAAAACAAACATACAAATACACACACAAAACCTATAAACACACATGCATTCACACAGATACACACACACACACATCTGTTGATCATGACAATTTTACAAACTTCAAGAAGCAGCTACTGATTACATCTTATATACAAAAATGCAATACTTGTTGCACTGTGTTGTTTGACGTTTTGGTCTTTTGTGCGTTGGTTTTTGTGCAGCCTGTGTACCTGGGTCTGTAAGAAATTTGGTTCATTCGTGGATAGCTGACAATAAGCTTCATCCACTGATTAGTGGGACATAAAACACTATTTGGTGGCTGTTTTTTAACTCATTGTTTGCAATGTAAGCCATATTAAATTTTAAAGAATTTAGCAATTGAAGAAATGCAGATGAAAAATTCAGAAACACAAATTTGGCATTGTATATTACTTTTATAAAAATGTTTTTAAAAAAGTTAAAACCACAAACACAAAATACAAACATACACACACACGTACACAAGCATCACAACTACCTACAACCTCAGGGGCCCTTCCCCTACGTGGGGCCCTGGAAATTTAGTCCCACTTTTCACCCAACAACGACGCCCCTGCATGCAAACACACACAAATACACGCTTTTACATACACACAAATATACACACACAAACATACTAAATACACACACACACATACATACACATACACACACAAACATACACACACACACACAAACACAAACATACACACACACACAAACAAACATACACATGCACAAATATACAAACTTACACACACATGCACACATACATGTAAACATACACACCCACACAAATAAAAACATATACATACACACAGACACACACATACACACCCACACAAATATACACGTATACATATACACACACACACACACAGACACAAACTTTTTAACACACTCCACCATCAAAAGCCTTTTTTGTAGATTTTCAATTAAAATGATATTTTTGGCATATAGTTGTAAAAACTCTCCCACACCATCAGGACTCCTGTCCCAGCAAAAGATGAAAGCATGGCCCCCACACAGACGTACACTCTCTTTCTGTTCCCTCTATCTCTCTCTCACAGCAGCAACTGCTGTCTTCCTGCATCCCCCATTCTTCCACTCTAGCAGCGTCTCCCTCTCTCTCTCGCTCTGTGGGGGTCTGATAGGATCACGGTGACCTCTGAGGTTAGGGGTGAAAGTGCATTCCTCAGCCCTCTGCCTGATAGTCATGATGACTCACACCCTGCCATGCCTGCTATTCTCAGGGAGAACCAGGGCCACGGGCTCGCATGTGTGGGTCACCCTGGGTGACTCCTCAAGCTAAATCTGATGAGTTATTTACAGGGGGCCACACATCCTCCGAAAACAAATTGAGATTTTAGTGACAGATCTAATGTCCTATGTCAGGTCTGGATACAGTCTCATTCATGAGCAGCATGCAGGGCACAGAAATACACACTACAGGTCAAAGGTTTGGACACACATTCACATTCAACCTTTTCCTTTGTTTTTATTATTGGCTACATTGTAGGTTAATATTGAAAAGACTGCCTATTGTTCTGATGACACACTCTTGGCATTTTATCAATCAGATTAATGAAGAATCCACCTGGAAAGGTGTTTACAGTTTTTCCCACTTGTTTACACAAATTTTCTAAAAGCAGGACTCATATTGTGAGAAATCTACACACAAATCAAGAAACACACACGTAATGGGCAAAACCCTTCAATTCCCCGGTAAAATGAAACTTTACGTTCAAAACAATGTAATCGAAATGGTATTTTGTTTTCAAATGACACACACAAACCATCACATGAGTAGACATTTATATGAACCGATTGGTCACTGATGAGCTTAATGTAAAACACTATGAACTCTTCTTCTCCTTTCAAAATAAAGCCTTTTTGGATGTGTGTTACACTTAGTACAGGCAGTACAAAAGGCTTACATAAGTGCATCATGAAATATTTCAGAGGTTTGTAAACAAAACACACAAATACACAATACTACAAATATTTTACTGTATTTTTTCCACAAAAATAATGTACACAGTGTTCATCCCATCCAGCACAAAGTTGCAGAGACTGTGGTCTACAATTTACTGAATACTGTTACAAAAACAACAACAGCTGCATCCTCTCTTTCTACAATAGTAAACTGTAAAATACTGTGAATAGACCTACTGTGTAGGAATACAAATTAGGAATATATTTCCCAAATTCTGAAACAGTCTACAGAACAGTCCACATGCAGAACTGCACTTCAGTAATGTACTCTTTGAGTACAGTGAGTTTTCTTACCTACTTTAGTTTCAGAAAGTCTGGATGATAGAGGCTACAGGGCACCTGCTCAAATGTGTCTGTACTCTTTGCCCAGCCTTCCTCATGGTTAGATCATTGTTGACCACATGGTCATCCACAGTGGCTTTGATCTCAACGTTCCTTAGCCTTTCTTGCCCTCATCCTCCCCATCCTCCTCTACTCTGGCTCTGTCTCTGTTTCTAGTGTTGGCATCCATTGCTACAAAACAGAAGAGCTCACCTGTTGCCCTTTTATAAAGCTCTGATTTTTAATCGCGGCTATGTGATAACTGTTTACCCATGTGATGTGTTAGTATGCAAAGTATGCCACTGACTTGTGTTTCTTGTGAAAACAAGAGATTTTCTTCAAAATCGTGGATACTCCAGACATTTATGTGTAGTGTTTTGAAAGAAAAAAGTTGTTTTAAAACTGCAATTTGAGTGTAAAGCAGGAATTGTGCTTGTAGTTTAGCAGAATTGGTTCAGGGGGTTGGTGCATCAGTTACATGTTGTAGTCATTGTGCCTAAAGTACATGTAATTTTGTGTAAAAAACTAAGAGAAACTGTAATTAACAGCTGTTCTTTGTCAAGTGTTCATTAGTGGAACTTCTTGCCTTCTTAGTATGTTTGGGATCATCAGTTGTGATGCTCGGGTTGGTACAGAGTTAGTGATCCTGTTCCATCTCGGTTCTACTGCACATTATGGCAAGAACCACTTAACTAAATAAAAAGAAACAACTGTATATCACTACCTAATTGCAAAACATATTCTGGTTTGTTTGCCTTTTTTGTTTACTGCATAATTCCATGTGTTCCTTCATCATTTTGTTTTGATGAACATGTGGGAATAAAAAAAAAAAACGAAATATAATGAATGAGAACATGTGTCCAAACTTTTGACCAACAGTGTACATAATATGGATAGTTCTTTTGGAAAAATTCTGGTTGGCTGGGACCTCTTAAAGCGGGATGCATAATACTCAGAGAACACACATGTGGTCCCAGATGAACTGAATTCTTTATTAATATTTCAATTTAGCAAAAACAAAACAAAACACTGGGCTGCTCATGGAATTATCCTTGCCTGTCATGTTGCTAGGCAACTGTTGTTTATTCCAAGTTGTTGTTGATAATAGACTAAAATGATTTATGTTTGGTGGTGAATCAGTTTGGATGCTGTCAGTGCTTTCTAAATGCAATAAACCATTTAAGGTTAAGCGAGGTTCTGATTATAAATCTAACCGGCTGAGGCATGTTGTACATAAGTCCTTTAAACTTAATTTCTTGATTAAAAATGATGTAAAACTGTAAAGTGTCATGTGATATCAAAAACATTGTTCAGTGAATAATCTTGGAGTGCTGCTTGGCAGCCATAGCCTATTATTTATTGTATCAATTTTGCATTTTGTTGCAATTATGTAAAAAAAATGTGCTCACCAGAACAGCTTGATGAATCAGGCGTTTGACCCAGCACTGTTCATCTCAAAATGACAGGAAAATAATCTGCACACCACATTAAAATCTCATTGCATTCATAGACATTTTCCAACCAGTGAAACCAATGTTAAGTACAAGGATTGCTGCAGTTAAATGTTTATGTGAATATATATTTATATTCTCGGTTATGTAGTTTATGTTAAAACTGATTTTTAGAGGAGTCAAAATGTATGTTCAGATGGAAAGCCTTTACTCATTTAAAGAACAGTGGATTGTTATTGCGATATGTTGGACAAAATACACTTGATCAACAAATCAGTTACAATAAAATTATTCAGTAATGTACAGTTACTCATGTGGTTTCTGTAGGGTGAATGCATTTTCCAGTTACCATCGCCAGTGTCTTACTCTCCACTTTTCTATTGTTTTTGTTAGTGTGTAGCTTGTTCATTTATCCACAGGTCTCCTGAAATTAACCATGATATCATCCAGAAATAACGTTTATTAAGAGAAAACTTGGTGGAACTTGCCATGTAAAGCTTCATTTGCACGAGAGAGCTTCAGTTACAGCACAGTGCAGGGGCAGCTGGGCTTCAGCCCGCACCATTAAATTCATTCATTCGTTAATTGTTTAATTCATTCATTCATTCATTCATTCATTCATTGTCTCATTCTCTCATTTTCTGTAACTCCTCAGTCCTTACTAGGGTCGTGGGTACCCAGAATACAGGCACTCACTCAGCCCAACGCAGACTAATATAATACAAAGATTTAATCAAATGTTTGGCCTTAAGTCAAACAGCAGTGGTTACCACACTATTTGACATTACAGCCACTTAAAAGTATTTTGTGCTTCATATTCAATGGAGATGTTTGTAACATTTTTTTTGGAGTGGAGCACCACTGAACTTTGCAATGTGGATCCAATAATACTGTTTTCATGAAAAAGTTTAATTGTGAAATTATAGATATGGCCCAGGTCAAGAGATCCAGTTGCTGGAATTGTCCCCTGCTAAAATAAACAGACTATTTTTTATTTGTTATAGGAAAAGCTAAATTGTTCTAAAATGGGTCACATGGGCCAACTTCACTCAGAGCTGTCAGTCAGATAGAGCAAGCAGCTGCTGACTTTTGACCCCAGTACTTAACAGAGTCAGGGTGAGTGAGAGTTGGCTGTCAGTCAGCACTGTAACACACGTTTCCATTGAATCACCTCGTTCAGTACTGCTGTCAAACTGGCAAATGGATTTGTTAGGGACAATTTCATCTCAACATGGAGCTCGGGATCTTACAGCTGTGGTGCTCAGGGGCAGAGCTGGTGTTTCTGCTGGTCAAATGTAAAGTTATGGTTATGAAGCGTTCAAGTTTATTTGTATAGCACATGATCATACACCAACTGTCCAACAGTCATTCAATGTGCTTTACAGAACAAGTATGCAAAATAGATGCTATACAATGTGATAGTATAATGAAAGAAACAAATGAATACAAAAAAAATCAACAAGAGAAAACTGCAGTAGAGATGCGGATGTTTAAAAGAAGTCTTCTTTTAAATGTAAAATACAATGCTTGCCTCATGGTGAGCTTGGTAATGCCTTAGTAAAATAGTCTTCACTGCGTCCTCCATGCTGGCCAGTACGCATTTGTGTGCTAATATGTAACAACAGTCAGGTTAGTTTTAAATTCCCGTTAACTTTATTCACCATGATATATGATACATACACACACATTCAGGGTAAACTTACAAGGTGAAAAATAGATTTTTTTCCTCAAACCCAAGCAAGCAAACACCTGGATAAGAATATTCATCGCACTTCAGGGGTTTTTCATTGTTATTCTGATTAACCAAATCAATTATAGCCATCATGGCATGTCCAACAATAAAAGCTGTATACAGGCACACAGAAATCACCAGTTTCACATGCCGATACATTTCATTACAGCCAACAAGGAGATGCCTGGGTCATAACTGCCACACTGAAATTCAAGCACCAGAGCTCCACTGATGCCAGATTTGAAAGAGATCAAGGGAACAAAGCCAAAGTCTTACTGCAACACTGACAACCCATCAGCAAGATGAGTCGAAGAACCAGCAGAAACACAAGAAGCAGAAACAAAAAGTTCGGATATCAGGCAGCTTTTAAACGAGCATTGACTTTGTTGGAAATATCCGATGCCCAGCAGCCTCTCAGTTGTGTTTAGTGGTTCAATATAGTGGGTGCTTGTGACAAAGAGCCCAATGAGTTTTCAACAGGCCGCGCCATAATAACAGCTAATAAAAGCTCTATGGCATGAGCAGAGGGGTCAGAAAAACAGCTCCAAAACCAAAGCTCAAGTGAGCAGGGTTTGGATCACTGACAGACATTGTAAGGCTCTTTAAGATCCTGAGCTGGAGTTCCATCGTGTTTTTTCCCTCAATGGTTTTCTGCATGAGGACCATATGTTGGAACTAGGAGCCAGATGTCGAACAGCTCCAGATAGCCAATTTTTTCCCCTTTCATATATAATATAAGGTTTCCTTCTGCAGTGGCCTGTAATTAAACAATGTGTTGGCAGCATTTTAAAAAAAAGCACCCCGCTTCGGAAACGTTTGCACCAGTGTTTCCTTTGTAATTAAGCGGAAAAACTGATCAAACATCAGCGCATCCACCCTCTTAAGAAGGCTGCGCTTACTAACTAAAAATAATTTCTATTTGTGGTTAATGTTAACGTTTGTTGAGTGCTGGTGTTGTGTTGTTTTCTAGAGGCCCAGAATAAGGCCTGAATGCTTCAAATGAGAGGCTGGGAGTGTGTGTGCGGATTGTGTGCCGAGCAGATCTCTGTTGGTGTACGGACAGCTGGAACCAGAAGCTTAAGAGTGAAAAAGAGCGAATCTCAAAATAGCCACACACAGTCACAAAACAACAAAGATATTAGTTTAAGAGAGAAAAGAAGCAACTGAACAGTATAATACGCCACAGTCTGAAAATAACTGGGCTTAATCTACATGAAATCTATGAACAAACTAAGCCTAAATGTTAAGCATATTTACCATGTTTTTCCGCAGACCACATAAAGTCTATTTTTTCCTCAAAACATCACAGTAATTGTGTGTGAAAATGTAAGGAAGGGTGTTCTCTATATAGGCTCCGCCCACAAATGCAGTCATGTTTAGCAACTGCAGCTAGGTACAAAACATAGCCATATTAAAATGTCTCATTAAACATCCAGAAATATTTTAGACCACAGCTCACCCAAATGATTTCAACTGGGCCAAAACAGCCTTTGTGTTTGTTTAAAGTGGCTGTACAATTCCAGTGATGAACTACGTGGGTCTTCTAACAAGAGAAAGGCATTTTCCATTCTGCTTCATGTTTCACACCGATATCCATTAAGAAATGCTCTGTTCAAGGTACACTTGGGCAGGGCAGGTTTGTGAAGGGGTTTGGAGGGGAGACACTGTGACAGGTGCCACTGTGGCCATGTTTATTAGACCGTTTTCTTTCCCTGTAGCTGCAGAAGCCCTTCCTGCAGCAACAGAAAAGAACAGAGATGGAATCAAGAAAGAAGAACTGACATGCTGTCCAGTGATCCCCCTTGTTTGTGCTAAGTGACCCCAGACCAGGGGTGGACAAGCTTCTATATCCACCCGTCACCTTTGACATTATATCTAAAGCTCCGTCTCGTCCAGGAGTCCTGACACAGATGATAGCAAGAGCAAAGAAGGCTGTTCAGATCTGTTAAGAAAAGAGACGCCATGCAGTGGCTGTTCCAGACCTTTCCATGGCCACGGTTGAGCAGTTCAGTTCCCCTGTGTCTATGTGTGTGTGTGTGTGAGTTTGTGTGTGTGTATGAGTGTGTGTGTGTGTAATTGTGCGTGTGTAAAGTTGTGTGTGTGGGTATGAGTGTGTGTGTGTAAGTGTGCGTGTGTGTGAGAGAGAGTATATGTGTGTGTGTGTGTGAGTGTGTGTGTAAAGTTGTGTGTGTGGGTATGAGTGTGTTTGAGTGTGTGTGTGTGTTTGAGAGAGAGAGAGTGTTTGTATGCGTGTGTGAGTGTATGTGTGATTTTGTGTGTAAGAGTGTGTGTGTGTGTATGTTTGTGTGTGTGTGTGTCTATTCTTACACTGCTCATCACTAATGTCGAGAGGTGGATTAAAGTCGTCGAGTGCCCTACCTGTGGAAACACAAAAAAGTCCTTATATATAAAATAAAACTACTATTATCAAAACTCAGAAAGGAATCAACAGAAAACCACAATAATAATAACAGTACATTGTCTGAATAACCATACTTCAATCTTTTTAATTTTAAAATAGTTAGAATATTTTAAAATAATTTTAAAGGGTCACCAAGAAACTATCTGTATATCTGTGAAACTATCTAATGTATAACATAGCAACCATCTCCTGCAGAGAAACCACCACCTACACCAAGTCAACTGTGTGTGTGTGTGCATATGTGTGTATAACAATATGTGTGTCTAAGAGTGTGTGTGTGTGTGGGTGTGTGTGTGTAGAGTGTTCGTGTGTGTGTGTGTGTGTGTGTGAGAGTGTTGGTGTGTGAGTATGTGTGAGACTGGGCATGTGTGTGGGTGTGTGTGAGAGAGAGAGTGTGTGGGTAAGTGTGTGTGTGTGTGTGTGTGAGAGAGAGAGAGTGTGTGTGTGAGTGTTGGTGTGTGTAAGAGAGAATGTATGTGTGAGTGTGGTTGTGTGTTAGAGAGTGAGTGTGAGTGTGGGTGTGAGTGAGAGAGAGAGTGTGTGTAAGTTTGGGTGTGTTTGAGAGAGAGGAGAGAGAAAGAGAGAGAGAGAGAGAGAGAGAGAGAGAGAGAGAGAGAGAAACACATAAAGAGAGAGAGAGAGAGAGAGAGAAAGA
>JBBKCR010062962.1:0-25638 GCA_037577295.1 Ladigesia roloffi | reverse complement strand
CTCGAGACGGTCGTCTTTCAGAGGTAAAAAATGATATAAATACTGTTCAGTTTCTCACAAAAACCGATCGTTTCATGCTTTAAGACAGCAATGTGTCATCACAAGCCTCAGGGTGTAATCTGGACTTGTCTGTGCATGTCTACTATGTTATCAGGTGTTTATGCTCAGATTCAAGTCACATTTGTAGGAAATCTGAATCACATGAATTTTTGCATATGAGGATTGATTGCATTTAATAATGAGTGAGTGAACTGTGTTATAAACCCAATTGCCAATAAATAAAGCTATTTATGAGAAGAATCCAAGAAAAAAAATCTGTATCCGTGCAACATTTCTGCTGGCTTACACTCATTAGTGCCTCAAACGTATTACTGCCTCACACTGTGAATGAAAGAAGGTGAACAAGAGAGAGTGTGTTGATGTCTATTTTGAACTGTGCCATCCTAGGCCTTCTAATGCCTGTATATAAAGGGCACCTAGTGTCAGAAAGAGGCCCAGAAGCATATTTGGAAGCACACAGAAGTCTCTTGCTGAATGTTCAAAGCATTCTTCCTACTGAAGATTATGTGCTCTTGGGGGTAACCAGGGAGATTAAAGTTTGGGGACCTGGTGATCCTGCAGGGAATAAACATGACAGACTAAAGTCCAAAACAGAAACCGCTGAGTAGAAAATACCATAATGATTTACTAAGGATTTACTCTGCAGCTAAAAGCATTAGCTGTTTACTGAAACAAGTACAGTCCTGAGCTTTAGAAGTTAGGTGTCACTTTAAGCAGAGGTTAAAGGCTGAAGCTTACAAAATACCAATGACTTACTGTGTGACATGGTTGTCTTTATAAATGGGCAAGAGTATAAATAAAGTTAAGCCTGCTGTTGCTGTTTGTAGTGGTGTGAAGTACAGTAGTCTTATCATTTTATAGATAACTGTATGTCACACTATGTAATAAACACATAAGCAAATCAATTTGATACCGCTTACCAACTTAACACACAGTGGACTTGATCCTTCTTACCAACTTTACACACTTTGCAAAAAGTCCAGGCCATATGTGTGGGCAGTAGTATTGCCAAGTTATTCTCACTTGTGAACAATTGGGTTAAATAATATGTCATGTTACCAAGTGCTCTGTGAGCTTGTTCTGCAATTACACTGTGTCAACCATTGTTGAGACCCTAACCCCATTCCAGGCTATGATCATCCCTATAAGCCTTAAAGTGAGAGATACCTAAATATTGAATATGTCAAAAGTTTGGAGATGAGAGCAAAATATTAAGCTGTGTTCGAAAAGTGCACTCGTTCACTCATTTACTACATAGAGTTTGCTATATAGAGGGGTTAATTAGTGAACAAGGTGCAGTGATGTTTAGTTCATTTCAGACACTTGGTATCTTACATTTTCATTGTTGCCTAAACCTATTTTTTCTGCAGCACTGGAGTAGCCTATTAATACAAAGGGGATTGCAGCATTCATTATGCTAAGAGTGTACATTTTAAATGCATATAAATTGTGGCTATACAAGTTACGTCTATATATACGTCTATACAATGCAACTGCAGGTTTATAAACTGTGGCTATCTCACATGCAAGTATTTTTTTTCAGTAGCTATTCTAGCTTGCTAACTTTCCAGGGTTTGGGTGGGGGCAAGGTTGCTGCCTGCTTGGAAATTAGAGTTTAGATTCTCTGCCTGATCCGAACCCTTTTAGGGGTGTGGGTGTTTGGAAACCCCTGTTGAATCTTGAATCTTTCTCAAAAGAATCCACTCCACTTAATTGATAGAAGAACACACACCACTGGAAATCCAATCCGGGTTTCCAAACTCTCCTCATGCAAATGAAGTGAATAGTCAGAGCATCTTTCATGAAAGATTCACAATTCAACAGCACAGGTGATCTAATTATTTAGGTTAAATGTGGGGGGGTTTAAACGAAAATTCATGAAATTTGAGGGGGACACTTCCCATCTGATTGAATGGTGACAATGTCCATGGCTGAGACAGAGGAGATGAGGTAATGATATCAGGGTGAGGCGTCAGAGACGTATTTTGCTCATCCGACATAAACAATTGCCAAATGTCAATATTGTGATAGTACCTAGCATCTAATGTTACATAGTGCCCTACATAGTGAATGAGTGCCCTTTTCAAACACATTCATTTCAGAGTCAGAAGAAGTGTGGGATGTGAATTACACAGACTGGCAAAAAATTGTGACATGCCTCTACATGACAGATTAGCAAAGTCTGTATAAACACGGTGGATGTAGTGTCACGGGTCCATGAAGCAAATAATAATGCTACATGAATATGAAGTGAAGCAAGGGTTAAAAAACAAATGTAAGTAGGCCGCATTTCTGTGCATAGACACACTCCCAAATAAATTCAGTCTCTGCCCCTACTGTCCGGTATGGAATGACCAGTAAATGCTATTCTAAAAATAGGCAGTCATATAGTTATCTTTTCTACAGCACGCAAACAGTACTGTTACTTACTGTACATTATTGTTTCTTCTGCACAAAGATCCCTTTTTGATGAAGCCTTACATTTGTGTCTACATTTGTGTCTGTAGGTTTTAGCTTCAGTCCTTCTACCCACATAATGCTGACAGACAGCTAAAAGATCGTGACTGGGTAGTATCGGGCCACACAGAAATATATAAAATAAAAACAATTTTGATTGTCAGAGTCTAAAATATTTTTATTCTGAAAAAAAAATAGGTTGCTGGCTCATAAGAGGGAAACAGTTGCAGGGAACCCAATAACTCAGTGCAGTTAGTTTTTAGTGGAATCTGTGCTGGTCTGTAAAAATATTGTTTTACATGATATTGGTCCGCGGCGCAAAAAAGGTTGTGGATCACTGATCTAAAGCGTCAAAGACAGCATGCACTGACCCTGAGTAATCCCATCTCATGCGCAGTCTGTGAGTGGCTGCCTGACTCACCTCCACCCTGCTGGGAGAGGAGCACCAGCTGTGTTCTCATTCGAGCCATCGTCACAAGAATCTAACCTTGACCACATATGTATGTCCATCACTCATCTCTACTGCCTCTTCATACATCCAGCTTTTTTCTCTCCTTTTTTGTTGTCAAACCACCTTTCATCTACTCTCCCAGCAGTAACGTCATATGCTCTCAAGCTAAAGGCAGGTCTTCATTGACCTTTACTTCCTACTGCTAACCACACTGCACCTCTAATCTCTTTCCCTCTCTCTCTCCCTCTTTCTCTCTCTCTCTTTCTCCCTCTCTCTATCTCTCTCCCTCTTCCCCTCTTTCTCCCTCTTTCACTCTTTCTCTCTCTCTCTCTCTCTCTGCCTCTCTCGACCGCTTTCACTCTCTCGCTGTACTCTAACAAATACTCTTTTAATCCTCCTTTAATACAGGGATTTTTGGTGTTAGTTTGATGTTTCTAAAATAACTTCTCTCTCTCTCACTCTCTCTCTCTCTCTTTCTCTCTCTCTCTTTCTGTCTCTCAACAGCAATCTGATATGACAAAGTAATATACCTAATAAAAAAATTCAGCCACCAACACCACAATAGTACAAAATATTTTCCAAGTTCTATGATTGCTGTTATTTATTTGCCTAATGCTCCTACAGGGCAGACACAATTATTCATGGATAATCAAGTAATCGGTTTATAATAATCATTTAAAACTTCATTCTCAAGAATTTCATTTAGTGATTATTTGGCTGTTGAATAAAAAATGGTATCTACAGGTCAATATAAAGCCATGTTTGTCAGTATAAACCTTCTTCACCAAAGGTAGCACTCCAGCGACTTTGGAGAAAGAAATGAGCAGAATCTTTTTAATGCGCATTTGAATTGACCTTTTTACAGGAATATGTATAAAAAATGCGAATGACCTGTCAAAGAATACATAAAGTTTACTCTCAATTTTTTACTCTACATATAATCTAAAACAATTCCTTGTTTTATAGACTTTGATACTGGAATGCCACAGTGATTTTGAATAGAGAGAGATGGAGAGAGATGGAGAGAGAGAGAGAGAGAGAGAGAGAGAGAGAGATTACAAGATGAGGCCCTAGCTTTTTTGTAATTAAACATGCATTGACACATACAAAAAGCTTTATCGAGCACACACAGACGTTAAAACTAACCACAGACATTCTTTATCTTTTTCAGGCCAAAAGCTTTAAAAACGTCATGCTTTCAAAAGACACTTGGTAGCCGGGCCACACATGGCCATAAACACAGGTTTATGGGAACAAGCAGAAAACTGACACTCTGTACTCAGTCCTTGAGCAAACCCCAGCACACCACAACACATCTATAGGTCTGTTTAACAAGGAGAGAACCACTGGATGAGGGAATCAATAGAGAAGAACAGATGCATACAACTTAAAGACTCCAGAACAGACCTACCCATTACAGTTTACAGAGGCACAGTGTAACATGGTGTTATAAAGAGGGGAATGCACTATTAAAGGGGAAAAACGTTGACAGGGCAATGGTAAAGGGCTGGTTAAGAAGAGAATCTATTGGTTAAGAGTATGGGGCTGTCACGATTAGTTGACTGCCAAAGTTGATTAAAACTTGTGGTTAGGGAGTTGCGGAGGTGTTTGGAAGGTGACGGGTTCAAATTCCTGGACTGCCAGTGGCACCACTGAGGTACCTCAAACTGCTCTCCGTGCGTGTCGCTGCCTGCCCACTGGAGAAAGGGTTAAATGCAAATAAACAATTTCACATTGTGTGCTGGGCTGTGATTTGTGTATATGGACCACTTTACTTTTTATTATTAATGCCTTTAAAAGATATTTTTCCATAATAAAGCTTATACTAGTTAAATGATATACAGGGTATCCTCAGGCCATCTTTTTCAAGGCAGTCTTGTTCAACACTTTCCACAAAGTAGAGCCATTACCTCTCAAATCATTATTTTGAAAGAGAGGAAACCCACACTAGCAGTGTATCAGGAACATGTGACATCCTGCTGGTGTTCCTAGCCGCAAGCATCACATAAACCAAATACTTCTGTTATGTTTACATGACTAATCACCTAAATCCAACCATTATTTGAGGGGGTGGCTGTAGCCTCTCCATGTGAGGCAACAGCGCTAAACCCCTGTGCCACCATGCTGCCCTAATCACCCAAATAATTGATAAATTAGCCAATTACTGATCTACAGTGGCAGTCATAGTTTTGAGGAGAATGCACTGGTATAGAAGTGAATGTATTACTGGATATGCGTGGACATGAATCCCCTTTGGAAGCCTCATCAGTATTCTGAAGAAAGAATGCCTCACCTCCACTGCATTTCATACTCATCTCCCAGCTGAGAGACGGAATAAATTCAGTCTGCCACAAACACTAAAGCAAAACACAAGTGGGAACAAATGTGCCTGTGTGTTTGTTGGATTATTTTAATCATTTTTGAGGAGAAACGCAAATATGAGGATGCTTATTATTTTAAAAGATAAAAGACAGAAAGAAATTCTTCTTTTACTGAGTTTAAACTCTGGCCAGTTTATTAGCCACACCTACCTTGCAGTTAAACTGATTGTTCTAGTGTATTTCCGTTCAC
Organism: Ladigesia roloffi; assembly: GCA_037577295.1. Classification (NCBI taxonomy): domain Eukaryota; kingdom Metazoa; phylum Chordata; class Actinopteri; order Characiformes; family Alestidae; genus Ladigesia; species Ladigesia roloffi. The sequence continues at coordinate 20,099 of JBBKCR010062962.1, read as the reverse complement.
TTTAGTGGCTTTTTTGCACTTTAGTGAGAGTGTATGCTTTACAGAGAACACACACACAGCAGTGTTGCTAATGACATGTCCGGTGAATGTCTGTTATTGCTATTGGAACAAAAAAAGATAAACTCAGAAGGTTAATGGCACACAAAGTAATTTTAAACCTTTCTGTGTAGTATTTGTTCTGAACATTTCAGACAATATAAAGGGCAACTGGCATTAATAAATGTATGTGCAGGATGTCTCAGCATTTAAAATCCATTATCTCTGATAACTGCTCTCTCTGCCTCTTTCTCTTTCTGTGGTTCTTCACTCTTTCTCTTTGCAGAGTGAAATCTATACTTAATAACTTGCAGGCAGTAATTGGCATCAAACTAGAGGTGGAAGCATTCGGCTAGTTGAGAGCAGTGCTGGAATAAAAAACAGTCACGTAAAGGCAGCTGCAGTTACACAGTTTTTTTTCCTGCAAAACACAAAGCTCAAAGTACTGCTGACTGCACAGCGGGAGATGAGGACTGCTTTAAGATGCCCAACTCAGCTTTAAGCGCTAATGTTAGTGTGTGTTGTACACTGGTGCAGTATGTCCCTCCACCCTGTCCTGCGGTGCCTTTTTGTCCTTTCTTTCTTCATTTTCATCCTCTAGTTTCTCCCCAAACACCTTCCTTATATTGTCTCACGTTTGCTTTATTCACAAGACAATGAGCTGCACACAGTGCCACACTACACCTCTAATCTCTCCCTTCTCACTCTCTGCACTGCCTCAGTTTATCGTTTGATCTGTTGTTCTTCAACACTCTTCAGTCACATGTGGGTGTGGTGAAGATTTGGGGAATTTACTGTACATCTTTTCTTATTAATTCCTTGTTTTGGTTTTAACATTCCTTTCACACACTAACCTTCACATTCACAAGCAGACACACACTGTAAATTTACAAACAACTGATTGACATTGTTGATAGGATGGACCAGCCTCACAGAAAGTTGGTAAAATATAATTTTAGACTGTTTTATTAAATGTCTTTGGATGTAGGTATATAAGGTCTCACCATGCACACAGCACCCTGTTCCAGTTTCTCCACCCTCTTTCAGTTGGTAAAAAGGATAGGAAAGGCATATCTGTTGACACAGAGGTGATATCTTATGGTTGATTTGGAGACATGGTGACCTCAAGATGCTATGTCTGTAAATCTGAAGCAGCTGTTCGTGTTCTTTTTGTTTTTACTTTTCTAACCATTCTTCTCAATTTGGCTGCTGACAAAATAACATTGTATCTTCATCCAAGCAGCTTTTGTGCAATGCATTGCTAAAGAGTGAGTAGGAAAATTTATTTACAGATTTATGTGCCTTCTTGTAAAAATTTGCATTTCTACTTGTCTCTCCCCATTACTGTCACTATAGCTTGACTTTACATTAGCTTTAGGCAACATCTGCTTTCTTTTTTCTGTAATGTCAATATAAAGTACAAAAGATCAGCCTTGTTACAGGCTAGTTTTGTTTATAGTCTTCTGATTCAGCCCATCATGTTTATAATTAAAAACCTGGATTACACCATAAAATCTACACCTACAAATCTACATTTAATAATGCAGTATAATATCAGTTACCCTGAGTTTATTGCATTCTTTAAAACGTGTAACATAGCAAGAGCTGCTATGAAGCTCTGTAGGCTCTGCTATGTAGGGACAAATGAGATCTTCTAAACATGTGTCTTTGGAAATACACCAAGGAAATTAAGTGGACCATGACTGTTAAATTTCACTGCAAAGACTGACAGGAGTAGGAAAGCATTACAATGAGCTAGAAAAAAGAATGAGGGAGGCAGAGGCAGAGAGAGTGAGAGAGAGAGACTGAGGGAGGCAAAGAGAGAGTGAGAGACCGAGAGAGAGAGACAGAGTGGGGAGGCAGAGGGTAAGGCTGAGAGAGAGACAGAGATGAAGACAGAGAGAGAGACAGAGAGGGAGGCAGAGAGAGAGACACAGAGAGAGGAAGAGAGAGAGATGGAGAGAGATAGACAGGCAGAAAGAGATACAGAGGGAAAGAGAGATACCGAGACAGAGAAGGAAACAGACAGAGACAGAGATACAGACAGACACTACCAAGTGCACCAGAAGCACCAGCTGAAGGAAATGGTGTAAGATCTCTCCAGACTAGTGGTAAACACTGAACGATTAGTTGGCCTTGACACAAGGAACACAGACAGCAGTGACAGCATAATCTAGCTGCAAGCATTTCTGAGCTATGATTCACAGGAGCTGCAGTATTCTTTAGCCACTAACGCACCAGTTACATTATTTCATCAGAACCACAAAAATTTACAAACATTTACGTCATTAGCATAATTACTCTGTTCCATCCAGTTAATCGTTCTTTTGGGATGACGCACAGATGACACAATTGTCACAACCTGTTCAGATGATCATGACACACCAGCAGTCTCAAGTCAAAAAGAAACTTTAGAAACATGTTCCTCCTGAATCAGGAGTACCCATATCATTAACCTTTCATTAACGTAAATGAAGACAAAGACATATATTTTCTGTAAATATCCATATATTTGACTGCCCAGCACAGAAAATGGTGGATGAAACCATACAGTTAAGAAAGCAATTACTTTTCATCATAACATTTTACTGTTGCTCGCTCTCTCTCTTTATCTTCCACCTTCTCTTTGTTACGGTCTTTCAGTTCCATTTTATACTGTTCTATAGAAGTAAAATAACTCAAAAAATGAATTAAATATTTTTTGTTGTGATTCGTAATTTTGATCTGTAAAGTAGTTACATTAGGTGTAACTCCATTTAATATTTTCCATTCATCTGATTGGCAACACTGTTCATGATGGAAGCTACCAGTGCATTAAACCTAAACCTAAGATATTAGCAAGCAAAACACCTCTTACCTATTGAAAGCAATGACATAAAATGCAATGAGTGCCTTATTACCGGCATTTTGAATAAACAGGTGTTGGAGCAGATTATGGAGTGACACTGTAGCTTAATCTTTTTCAAATAATCATTTAGTGGTTCTACACACACTCATTACGAATCTTTTGGAATCACTCCCATTCACAACATTGTGCCATATTATGCAGACTTTCTTGTATCTGTATTACTTCAGCTATAAATATGGCACTGTGTGCTTTTACAGACTATTTCTTTCTTTCACATTATTCGCATAAATATATGTATGGAGTCTTGTTTTGGTCTTAGAGAAACTGATAAGTATACGGTCTTCACCCTTTGTCATATAGAAGATGTCAGCATTTTGATGTGGCCAAGTCTAGTCCTATTTCCACAGAAAATACTTACATCATGATCTAATTCACTTTCTGATTCAGGATTTCTCAACAGACTCTATGCAAGCATGGTAAGTGACGTGTTTTTGTTAGACGTAATAGGGACAGACTAGCTCCCAGTTTGTGAAGTAAAGGTCAGCAGCCATCCTTAACACAAAAACAAAAGCTGCTAGAATCTGCAAAAACAGATACTGTTTTAGTTCTTATACCAAAAATTGTTTCTTTTCTTAAGACCTGTATTTTATTTGAATTTTAAATGTTATTGTTTATTTTCTGTATTTTTTTTAAGTGTATGGTGACCTGTGAAACAGAATCGGTGAGAAGGGTGTTATGGGAAATGAGGGGGGAAGATAGAGGATGGTGGAGAGCAGATGGCCAGTCTGAGCTTGTGGTAGAGAAAATGAAAATTACACTGGTATTATGTGTATCTAGGCTTTAGAAGTGGAGCTTAACCAGTGTAATTGGACTGATAACTGTTGTTCTTGGTGAATGTATATGTGAGTTTTGCCATATTTAAATCGATGAGAGAGAAATGACTTGCCACCATTTTAGTGTTTAGTAACAGCATGAGTTTGTGGGACATTAATGAATTCACAGTTAATCTGGACAATATGGATGGAATAGAAATTCAGTGCCAGCAAGAGTCTACATCCGTGGTTCTCAACCTTTTTTGCACAAACGCCCCCTGACCTCATCATGAGCCTTGTAACCTTTGCTCACACACTCAATTAAGCAGACTTGGACCTATAAATAATTTTGAAATAAAACGGCGAACTACCCTTATTTGAAACTTCAAAAAAAAACTTTGAGTGTTGGAAATTAGACACATTAATTAATCATCATATCATGTTAAATGACTGTGTTGAATAATTTAGTAAAAGTTTGATTTGTATAAGTTGCCATTTTAATTTTTTACAATTTTATTTTCTTGCTCTTGTTTATATTTTGTTCTTGCATTTAAGTATTTAAGCTTTAAATAAACATGTTGGCAAAATTGAAATCAGTTTAGAAGTGTTCTTTGGCCTAAATGGTGTTTTGTTATTTAGGAATATATTTTTACAAAGGTAAATATTTAGGTTGTACTGTTCAGTAACTTGCAAAGTAATATATATACGACGATAAAATTGAAATTGTGATTTAACTGTAAAAAATCGTGACATTTTTGCCACATCGACCACCCCTAATATCTATATATATAAAAATGTTTTGTTATCGACAAGTTATAGAAACATAGGGAGTTCAAAGGTTAATTGACTGGTATGCACATAACAGGGGCAAGGGGCGTTGAAAAAGGAGAAAGAAAGGTTTTTTAATAAAAGACAATGTAGTTTATTAGAACATTGTTCTCTGCCTGTTCAGTTTCAACATGGCATAACTGTCTTCCAAGGTTCCATTCACTTCCACTGGAAGGAGAGATAAGAAAATTTGGCTTGCCAAAACACTAAACATACAAAATCCTGTCAATTTCACAGACAATAATTCTTTTGTGGAAACACAGAGAAGAAGTCTAACAAAATATGCAGTCCAGGCAAATACAGGAGAGAGGAAAATTGTGGGAGCAGCGAGAGAGATCTGTGCTCCCTGTCTCAGACATAGAGGAACAATGTATGAAGTTTAGTGTTGGAGTGAATGGCCATGAAGACTCTTTAACCCCAGAAGTCGCAGCTATGGATATGGTGCCATTTTGTATTGCTTAGTGGTCTACTGGCAGATTTATTTTTGGATAGCCCTGCCTATAGCTACTATCTGCCACTTACATCCACTACTGCATTTCATACTTTAATAGCCTTGTTATTATTTTCATTCTTTAATAGCCTTGCTCTAAATAGATATTTAAATGTATGTTAAGCAAATTTTTTTTTCAAGCAAACCTCTATTTTTTATGATTGGGTGGAGTAGTTCCTTACAGCAACAAGGAAAGAATTGAAGAGACAGAGAAAGAGCAGGAAAAAATAACAGAGGCGCTGAGATGGAGTGGAACAGAGAAAAAAAGAGGAAGAGAAATGGCTGGTGAAGGGGAAACCCCTGTAACTGGCACAAAGACATTGTATTATGCATTAGGCTGACTCACCCTGATTCAGTCCTCACAACACACGCACACACACACAGACACAGATCGAGGCTAGTGTCTGTTTGTCTGCCTGCTAGCGCTAAAGGGGTTAGCAGAAAAATAGGTCGCAGTGAGCTGTAAATGGAGGCTTGTTTGTGAGGCTGTATGCATTTCTCATTCACTCACGTGTGTGTGTGTGTGTGTGTGTGTGTGTGTTTGTATGTGTGTGTGTGTAAGTGTGTGTGTGTTACAAGGAGGGGTAACAGAAGTGTGAAAATGCTTCCATACATGGTGATGTATCTGTATAAACATGCTAAAGCGTATTGAGTTCAGATGTCATTTGATGCACTCTTTTTTGTATTTAAATAATACGATTTACTGAATTTGTGGTGAAATATCCAGATGCATTGATTGCCTGAAAAGAAATTTTTAAAAGATTTTATTCATTGTTACGTCAGAGATTTAAACCCCTGGCATATCATAAGGCTTATTGCACGTTCTGCTGGCCATGGACACTAAAAGTAGTCTAACATTTCAGTGACCTGTGAGATCAGAGAAAGTTGATTCAGCTGTTAAACACATGGTTAGCATGCTGGGGTCTCATGCCTCACCTAAAAGAACTCAGATCCATTCAAGTTTTTATGTTGATATCAAATAACAATGCATGAACTGTTTCCAAAGCAGTCAACATGAGAATGTGTCTGTGTGCACAGGTGCTGGGGAGGTAATGCAGTAACTCCTGTGAAGATGTTCCGGGCGCATGCTGAGGGAGGGGGGGACTTATGTAATGTTGGTTAATATTACACATGGAGATTTTCCACCTCGTTGCAGCATGTGTGTTTTGAGAGGAAACCAGGCAGGACCTGGAAAGGAATGCCCTCAAGCCCCATCAACAGTTATGGTGGAAAGAGTTACATATACATACAGAGGTGCAGCAATACCCAATCACATGCTCAAACACATCCAGGTAGATTGAGAGGTGCATGTAAAGCCTTGGCATTTTTTCGTAGAGTGGACAAATAAAACATAATTATATCTACCAATAAGTACATATATTCACAGTTAAAGTGCAACCATTGCATAAGTATTGTTCAAGGGTATAAACAAATTTTTGCAGCAACTAATTGCAGCAAGCAATACATTTCCAGCAACTGAAATTGAAAAGTGATTTGTTCTGATTGGCCTAACCTAATGAAAATTTGCATATTTATATACCCTGAATTAACATACAAGAGTACAAATATAGTACTTGTTTATTTTAAGTTTGTTCAGCATGAAATGAGGTGCGGCACAGTGGCGCAGGGTTTAGCGCTGGTGCCTCACAGTAAGACGGTCCTGGGTTCGACTACCGGGTCGGGCGCAGGGTCTTTTTGTGGAGAAGTTGCATGTTCTTCCTGTGACCACGTGGGTTTCCTCCCACCACCAAAAAAACATACGTGATTGGGGATAAGTTGATTGAGCACACAAAATTGCCCCTAGATGTGTGTGTGAGTGTGTGGACCGGCAACGTGCTGGCGACTGTCCAGGGTGTCCCCCGCCTTCGCCCGTAGCAGCTGGGAAAGGCTCCAGTCCCCCCCGACCCCGAGTGCGGGAGAATTGGATAGAAAATGGATGGATATATGAAGATTTTTTGCAGATTTGATTACAAATCAATAAAGACCTTGATATCAAATGACTAATTTAGAAATATAAGAAAAGCTCACTTTGAACCATGTGGGTCGGTCAGTTTAGGAAAAAAATGCCTCCCAGGCAAGCTCAGATAACACATACACCACAGGGAAGAATACATCTCAGATATGCACATACATTTCCATTTTTTTGCTTTCAATTTTAACATTTATCCTTGCAAAGCCTGTAGTTTCATTTCACTAAAGGGGAATAAGGCTGGATTGTCCAAGATACCTAAAATAATGTGATGCATGTTCAGACTGAAGCAAACCAATCAAAACATGATGCCCATCTTATTGCACTTTAAACAGAGAACATTTACTTTCATTGAGTAATATAGTAATTAGTGTATTTCTAATCTGTCTCAAGCACTTTGCCCACCATTGTAATTTACAGACATGCTTTCTTATTCAGAATACAGTTGATAAGTCTGAATTTAACACTGACCATTTTTGTTCATGTCTGTGCTCTTATTAAGCACAATGCATGGGATCAAAAGACAAAAGACTCTTGTTTTCCTGCAATATTCTGTGATGCTTGAAAGAACATGCATAATGATTTTTAATACATGTTGACTTCAAATGAGTGAAGCCTATCTGCAATCGATTTTTGAGAGAATATAGCGAGAAAATCTTTGAGAATATTGTCTTTGCATGTCAGTCTGACAGCAACCCGTGCGATCCACACTTATGTTCATCAGTGATGGTATTTAACTAGGATAATTAGCCCTGAAATCTTTTCTGCATCAGTAAATCTGCAAAGCTCTCTCCTGTGGCTGTTAGGGGTGAATGCATTTAGCTTTTGAATTCCTGTTCCATGGACGTAGGTAGAGCACTAAGTAGCAACAGGCTAATAAGCAACATGTTGTATTTTTGAGCAAAGTCTGTCTTCCAGCTCTGACACACACCGGGAAATACAGCATCTGTGTGGTGTGCGCACACATGGCTCTCAGTTCGGTAACTGGTGGATGTAAAACTTTTTTCATTTGTCATAAATGTAATTTAATAAAGATGTATTATGAAGCACTAGTTCATCATCCAACAATGCCCAGCAAATGTAATATAATATATAATTTGGTTAATATATCCCTTGTGAATATGAAGGCAGCAAGATGGAATTGAGTCCTATAACAAAAGTAATGCATGTCTAAAGCCTAAATATGTTGCCAGCAATACTGCAAACGTACAAGAATGGCTACTTACATGACTGGCCTGAAGATGCATTTTGAGGTTGCTCTGTTGCCGTGGTTCTCAACCTTTTTTGATCGAACGCCCTCCGGACCTCATCATGAGCCTCACACCTATAATCGTAGGTTTTGAACTCTAACCTTGCATGGAATTCTGGGAAATTGAAAAAATGCCAATGTGACATTTGTATAAATAAATAAAAAACTACATGTAAATGAAGAAATAATGTGTGCACACGAAAGTACAGCACACAGTGTGAACAATGTCAAACATTTTCGCTGCATTTAATCTAACCATAAAGTGAAATAGAGGCTTTCCACCAATGGGGGTGCAGTGAGAATGTGTGTGGGGACAGTGCCTTGCTCAAGGGTACCTCAGTGTTGCCCCTGCCAGTTCTGGGATTCGAAACCAGGGCAACTCTCTAACTACCTGGCCACCAGCTAATAGCATGGAAAATACTTATTTACTCAAAATTGAATGTTCATTATCTTACAAGGTGTAATTTTATGAAATGTATTTAAATTCTGGTTGTGGCCGATCACGTTCAATTCCAGTTCCTTTTCCTCAAGCTACATGCCTGTGTAAAGCTGCAGATGTCTGTCAATTTATTGGGTAGGTGATGATACTCTCCCAGAAAGAGCAAAGCCATTTGTGGTCTGTTGAACTCGCAGTCATAGACGGCTGTAGCATCACCAGGGGTCAAACTTGCAATCTCCTGATGATCAAGCCAATAGACAATTGCGCCTCTTTAGTAATACAGCTGGCTAATACAGTCGCGGTTCTAATGACAGGACAAAGACCAGTTTTGAGGAGTGTCCTTAAAAGGCTGTTGTAATTTTGAGTCTGATTTATTACTCCTGTCTGCATTCTGATTAGTCTGGTTGTAATTATCTTTCAGCTCTTTGGCTACAGGTCTGTGTATAATTGTCCTGTCATTTTGCCAGACTGTTATCCTATTTTGGAATAATTCAAATAATGAGTTATTTATTGAATGCTGCACTGATTGTGTTCTTGCACAGGCTGTAAGAGTCTGCTCAGTCTGGTGTTTATCTCTAGGTGCTGCTAATATGCACTGTCAGATATGCTGATTTGTCATATTCTCCATGCTGTTGGCTGCTTTGTCTCAGAGTATAGTCTGTCGTAATTAAAAATACAGGAGCCAAGGCTCTCCTCAGTGTTTTGAAGTAAAAAAAAAAGACTTTAAAGAAAGTGAGTTACGACATCATTTAGCCATGACCTGAGGGCTATGGCTGTACAGTAAAAGCAGAGTAACGAGCACCACAGCACTCAAATGCTTTCAAGGCAGTTCATTTACAAACTCATTGAAAACAGCCTGTAAAAAACAATCTTGGCAATGTCTTAAATGATTCAGTAATGTATGTAATAGTTCTGATTCTGAGACTGTTTTAGGAATATTATGAAAAAAATTATATAGTCATTTATATAGTGACGTTTTTATTATTTTTCTCATTTGTTGTTTCATTTATCGACTGTTTCTAGCATTACACTGCAAAACTATCACGGCATCTTTACAACCTAAAACAAAAACCTGATGTAAATATTCATATTAATGTATTAAATGTTTGTATAAAGCAAAACAATATATGTTTTGTGGACACTTGCGTAACTCATTCAAGTACTTTGTAATGATTTAGTTGTGTCCTAGTCATTGGGAGCGTTCTGACCTAGCTTTGCAAACAGACAGGGCTCTCAGTTCAGGGCCACATTCTGGACACTGCTTCATCCACAAATATTTACCAACTCCCAGTCGTCACTGATATGTATTAGGACAGTAGCATGGGGTTCATTGAGGAAAAGCAGGCGTTGGGTATTTTCAGCTGAGAGATAAATATTGCACCATGAATGTAACATGACCGCAGGATCCCTCTAACAGACCTGTTCTGATGGCTTTCCAAAATGAATATTTATTTCTTGTCCATAGCAAAGAATAACAAACTAGTCTTTGACCTGCACAAAAAACTCAATACTCCAGGTTTTATACTTACTTATCAAGTTACTGTATAATAACTCAAACAGCCGGCTCCTGAAGAAGTGCCATAGACAACCTGTTTTCCTTGCATCTGTAACATTGCTAGGTCTGGCACAGGCCTATGGATGCCTGCACATCATCTTTACAGTGGAGTTGCATAACTTGTTTTTCTGCCCCACCTCCCCTTCTTAAACTCTAAGCCTGGCTTCTTTCCTGGGCACTTTTTAAAGCCCTCTTCGTTATAGGCAACATATTGCATGCAGAATGCATATTCACATATGGGAATCTTTTAAACCCCCTTTTTTGGCATTTCCCAGTTTTTTAGCGCATAATGAAAGACACAAGCCAAATGTGGTTATGGTAAGTTATAAAAGACAGGCATTATTTTGAGCCTTGGACGGCCTATCAGAAACACATGTAATCTGTGCATTCTGTTTGTTGGAAAATACTTAATGCTCTTTTATGACTCTAAATGTTTGAGGACTCTGGAGGGACTTTATCTCATGTGATAAATTCACACGCAGGTCACACATGTGGCAAACGAAGTAATAGGATTCCATATTATGTTATCTGTCACACACACACACGCACACGCACACACTTACACACACTCAGTCACAAACACAGACACACACTTAATAATAAAGTATTGATTACTTACTTGATTAAAGCCTTCAGCATCACCTTATTTTTGTACAGCTGAGACATAAAGCCACTTTCACTCCCTGGACATGCTTACCATGAGGGATTCTCTAATAACTGTTTGAATGAACACTTTAATAAGCCTTTTGCTACTACTTCACTAAAAGCTTTGAGACACCTACATAAATGTTCACTAAAGCCTATTCCAACAGTACAATCTGTCATAAAGGTTACTTTTTTCAATTTGATGTCCAGTTGACACCTATGTCAAGTGACATAGCCTTTTTTCAACTATTTTTGTGTTATGACACTTTGGGACTAACTGAGCAAATGTACAGATGCTTGTTGTCCAGAACACAATGTCCTCAGAAAGTGAAAAAAAAAAGAAAAGTCACCTGGCATAAGTGTTTTGCCAACATTTTCTGTTGAAACTGAAAAAATAATCTATATGATCAATGAAACCTTCTGGGATGAAGCTTTACAGAGGTGTATAGAGGTTTATGTCAATTGTAATGATCTAAGCATATTTAGATGATATTTAGAAAACTGATTTTCAGTAAAACTTTTCTCAAGTGCTTTTCGGTCTAGTAACCACCTTTTTTAAACAGACAATTGACTAGGCAAAATAATTTTAGCATAATCGACTGGTCATGACCATGACATCATGACATTCTTAGCGGGACACATCCACAGAGACAGTATCGTCTACTCTAAATTCCATTTGGAAAGATCCTGTCTGCTATCAGCATTCCACACTGTGGAAACTCCATCTGGCTGCCCATCTGTTCAGGCAAACGTCTGCAGCCCTAGAAAAGAAGCTACTGATTTTAAGATTGCTGTGATTTCGAAATGGCCCTACTTTAGAACCAGAGAATCTCCGGTGCCTCAGGTTTAGTAAAACGTGTCCAAATGTTCACACTTCTTTACCACAGTGACCGGAGAGGGATTTATTATCTGTCAGGCTTAATGTTTCAGAGAACTCTAAAGCCGGATTTGTTTTAATGTACACGTGTATATCTAACCTGCTATTTTGCTTAACCTGCATTTTCATTACCAGCTCTTAACAGGATTACATAATGTGAAAAGGGGTTGAATTTAAAGGTCAGTTAAAGATTAGCCATTCGTTACTGTTCCTCCATTCAAAAACTGCGTTTGAACGGCAGATCTGTTTATGGAATGCAGATATTAATGCGACATGACATGAATGTATAACAGGAGGCAAAATTCTCTATAATTAAGTTTTATTGTTTTCTTATGTTATTAGCATGAAGTAGTATGAAGTAGGAAGAATGTTTTTTACAGCAAGAGATCAAAGACTTCGAAGGTCAGGACAACTGCTGCTGGACGCAATTACAGAGGAAGTCATTTACAGCGCTCTGCACGGAGGATATCCACGTTGGGTTAATATTTTACACTGCTGACTCATTGCTTTTATCAGGTCCACTGTACACACTTTTGGATCATAAATGTAACCTATCAAGGCAAGATAAGAGTGGATAGACAGAAATGACCTAGATGGTCCAGTTAAGTGAGTCTAATTGTAACAACTTCTACTCTGTGCTGATTGCTGCTGCTGTAGGTTTAAAATAAATGTAAGTATATTTAGGCCACTAAATTATGGCTTGCTAATGGCTCCTAAAATTAAAACTAAACACACACATACATTCACATGGACCAGTGTGGCAACAAGTACACCAACTAAGAGCTGCATTCATACACTTTCACACTCTAAGACAAATTTAGAATGAAAATAGAGACCAGCACAGACACAGGCATATGCAGTAGATTATCAGCTTCCCAGTTAAAACACACAAGTCATCTTCAATATTTTAGTGCAGTAGAAAAATGATTAAAAAACAGGCACAGCTGATTGACATTATAAGATGTTTATAATAAATGTAGAAATAGTTTATAAATGTAGAAATTGTTTCCACAGAACAGACTTTAGACCTTGGAGGGAGATGTTCTCTGGTTGCTCTTATGCAATTATAGCCATCTTGTCCTCGTTAGCCTCAATCGAGGAAGTAAAATGATGATACTGGTTCTGGTTGTTAGGTTTTTTTAATGCATCCTTGTAGACCAATTTGGCAGAACTGGACAGAAAACAAAGATTTCACACTGGTACATAAAGGGAGCAAAACTCTTGGCCCTGTGACTCATACACATACACAGATGCTTTATAAACCCAGTGCCTCCATCTCTAACATTGATCAAGAATTTGAAATGCTAAAATATAAAGCAGCATAACCTGTTGAACTATAACAATGCATCTAGCAGAACATACCATACCAATACATGTACTATAATGATTAAATTCTGTTAAAATGCCACCATTGGGGGTGCAATGATATACTCACTTTACAATCCAGTGACACTGGGTTCGCATTGTCATGATCCTATGACGTTTTCAGAAATATCCAAATGAATACATATATTCTGAGTACAGAATGAATGTCTTGCCTAATACAATGACTTTTCGAATATTTTTGGGGGAGTAGTTAACATGTTATCAGCCTAAAAGTAGGTAAGTGCAACAATTAGCTAAATAGAGAGAAGCATTTAAAGTGGGTGTAGGTGATGTCCCCTCTGGTAGTTTGTATGAAGAAAGAAGGCTTGATTTTAAGTACACACACCATCACCATCACATTGCTTGTATGTTCTGAAGCACAAACACTTTATCTCAAGTTAATGGCAGCTCACTTCACTGAGTCACAGCTGAGATTCATTGACATTAAAATGCCACAGTTGTTGGAAATACTGAGACACCGTGGTCTCATTTAAAAATAAATTAGCCAACTAACTCCCAACTGTAATAGTATCCATCCATGGTAAATTTGTCTGGCAGTAACCTCAACAACAATGTTTACTGTCATCGAAAAATCAGTGTGAAAGAGATGCTTTCTCAAATTTACTTCACTCACAACTCATACAGTGAAGCTGTCTGACAGTACAGTAGCTTTGGACATATGTGTAAGATTAAGCATTGCTGTTTTTGCTCAACTGAAACACCCAGGCTTTTAATTATCACCTCAAATAACATGTTTTCTCATCCTTCTTGCATGTGAACCCAAATCCCTAAACAACATGATGCATTTCTATGAAGTCCTAGAATGCATGTCAGCTGTAAACCAGCTTTTTTCCCATCAGTATGACACTCTCACTCTGTCCTTATGGCCAGTGACTAAGCAATTTTCAGCACAAAATAATTATACCCACAGCTAGGGCCATATGTCTTATGGGGAGAACAGAGCATTTTAAATGCACAGTGACAGAACTGAAGATGTTATGAATCTGAAATATTGTCCTCCTTCTTGTCGTTAATGGCTTATGTTGCCCGATGCTGTCCTCTGAGGGTACTGTTTCTGAGAAACAGTAGTGATACTGGTCTATTCTGGTTGAGTATTTATGAACTGTATCCCAACAGGCCTGGCCTACTGCTTCATGGCACAAACATAGATGGTTAAAATGTAATCATTTAATCTAATAAACTTTGACTGTTTGTCATTGGAAGTATAACTGACGAACAGCAGAAATTATTCAGCTGAGAGGAGCTAACTAACAAAGTGTAATAATTAATTAGTTTAAATAACAAATGTTCAGTACCATTCCCAAAGTTCCATCCCAGCGGATGTTCAGATTTTTAGCAAGAAAATTGGTGGATTGGCATTTCATTAGCTTTACTAATTCTTTTTTTTAAGCAGTATATTTTATTGGAGCCTCCAGCAGGTTGTCAAAAGAGGAACACAGCAAGACAACATCCTCAAAACTAGAGAATAGCCATAATGTTATATCCATATGTAAAAGAAGAAAGGGTATTTTGTTGATGTTCAGTACAAGAATCAGTGACTTGGGGATTATTAAGTAAACTTTTTTTCTGAATCAGTAATCAGCATTAATTTATTAATAGGTTTAAGCTGAGAACCCTCTGGTGTGATATTTGCACAAGCATCCATTATGTGTTCCATTAAATGGTCCACATTCTGGATTTTGGTTGCAAATGATGCTTCACAAATATCCCCAGAGGAAAAAAGTCAGTAGGAATCAGTTACATTTTGTTGTCAGGGAAATGCACATTCAGAAAGGCAACGTTATAAGTGGTGTGGTGCCTCATCTTATTGGAAGAGGTTGGAAAATACCTTTCCTCAATTACCAATGACAGAACAGATGGTGGCAAATATAGAGGGATATAGATTTTGGCACAAACTTTTTCTGGGAAAGTTACACAAGTCATCACAGCTTTTTTATATGAAATTTTACGCTCAATTTTACAAGGCATATGTAATTTAGAAACTGGCAGCTTAGTGCCCTCTCACTCAGTCTTACAAGTTGTACCTTCTCTAGTGCACAGTGTAATCTCTGACCAAAATAAGTACGTGGCGAGGCTAATCCCAATAATTACACACAATGAGCTTTTATATAGAATCAACTTTTTTACATCTACTCTTTTCATTATTATAATGAGGTATTTTGGGTCTAAAAAGACCGAGTTCTTTACTAAATTGACAGCAGAATAGCACCCCTAGTGGTCTGGCATTACTAAGCAATTGCCTATTACAACACTGCTCAAAACATTTGAAACAGTTGCTTTTCATTTTAATTTCAATTGACTTTAAACAGTACAGAACATTTAAATGATATCCATTTTTTTTGCTATCAGAGAGCTTAGCAGTGTCTCCTTGATGCCTCCACCAATTTTGTGTTCCATTGTAACATTACGTGTCTTACAGTTACATGAGTGATTGTCTTTTGCTTGTATATTTGTAATCTCACCAGTGCTGATCCAAATCAACAGACATAGACACTTACCTATGTTTTATTGCTTTATTTGTAAATGGATTTTGTGTACAAGGGAAAAATATATACTTATATGTACTCAAACATTAATATATACACATTTAGGATTACACTAGAAATCTTCACAACCACAAACAGGTTTTCATTTTGATTGCCTCTTATGCTCTCTTTCTCTCTCTCTCTCTCACTCTCTCTCTCTCTCTCTCTCTCTTTCTCTCTCTCTCTCTCTTTCTCACTCTTTTCCTACACACTCCTCTCTGTCAATCTCTTTTAGAATATTTCAGGTCGGATGAAGCTATTTACATGTCCCTTTATTTACATACATTCATAAGATGTGGCTTAAAACAATGGTGTATCAACAAGCATTTATAAAATTCAGTCCATGAATGGAAGGAATGCCGTGATATATGTACAGTAAAGTGTGCCCTTCGATCAGACAGAAAAACATGTGACAAGTGACACATAAGGAAGCAAATGTCCCCCATCCTCAATTTGCAACACACACTTAGAAGTACTTAGTACAACAAACAGCCTCTACATGTTCTCAGCCTGCTTTAGCCGCAAGCACCTTGATAGGCCTGTGTTTCTGACCCAACCTTATAAACACACATAAACCAATCTAGATAAGTGCTGACGTGTAATATTTGGCTCATTACAGTACATAGTGTTCACATTGTAAAAAAGACGTTTAAGTGAAACCGTAATTGTATGGTACAGCAACATGGTCATGCTCGTGTTTGTGGGACTACAGGGGCCATACTGGTTGGTGTAGCATTGATTTGCTTGCGCAACGAAAGGCCTTTGTAGCAAAATGATATGTTGCGAATCCAGTAACAAGTGCTCTGAGGCAGAATTTTTGTCACTGAAAGATTTAAAAAAGTGAAACGGAGAAAGAATTTGCGCTGCTCTTTGCCCAAAGGCTATAATACACTTACACAATGTCAAGTGAACTCGGTCTCATCCAGTACCATTGACACATGTGTGCTATCCAACCAGAATGAATTACAAGCTGCTACAAAGACATGTTGCATTAACTTGTGACACTGAAAAGGAAATAGTGTGCTGAATTCACCTGATTCAAATATGTGCATAATTTCCACAAAGCTGCAAAATAGCAGTCAACACACTTTTATCTTTCAGTTTTCTTCCCTTTAAAAATGCCTGATGTAATATATTTTGTCTATGTGGAATGATACACATATGGCGCACATTTGAATCACTTTTTTAGTGTATACTCCCTGAAATCATGGTATTGTTAAATAGGTGTTACTAGCTTTACAGGTCCTCCAGCAAGAAACCCTCCAGCACCCAGGCCACACCTGAGATAAGGGCTTTGTGGTTGACGAAGGCCAAAGAGAAGACTTAAAAAACACAGCTGAGCCATTAAGAGCCGGCGCTAACAAAATACATTATTACAAAACACCTTGCATTATGAGATAAAAAATGTCAACACTGATTGAAGGCAAACATATAAACATGTACAATCAACACTGTGCACATTTTAGTTTTGTTGCGTTTAGGTTTTTGCATTTCTATTGTCGTTTCATCCTTATTGTCCATAGAATTAGTGCCGCTTACAAAAGTGTCCCCGTAGCTTATTCAGACAGACTGATCCCTAGTAGCAGTGTCGGTAATAATTCCAGTCCCATTTTCTTAGTCATCTAAACAAAGTGTAGCACCGAGGGTGACATTAGATGTTGCCGATTATTTGCCACCCAGGCTTCACTTAAAACACTATAAATAAAAGGGCGAAGGAGAGTGCACTGTGTTTTGTGAGAGGCAGTGTTCTGCATCCACCAGTCTCCTCTCTGATCTGCATGCAAACACTGGGCTGTGTGTACGCCTTCACAAAAGCATAACACACCCACATGCATGCCCACACACTGTTTTGTCTCCAAGGTCCTTGGTTTCATCCATAGACGAGTCTTAATTAGGACTGGCTCATTAGGCAGTGGGACGGACTGTCCGGCTGTTTCGGGGAAAGCGGTGGACTTTGATGTGTTTTGACAGGTGGTCACTACGAGCGAACTTCTTCTCACACACCGGGCACTGGTATGGCTTCACCCCAGAATGGGACCGTCGATGACGGGACAGCTCATCTGAACGGGAAAACCTGGAGGGGACAGAGAACAGGATTGGAATTTGACAGAACTTTTGCATGGGTGCAGTGAAGAGCAGATTTGACTAGTCACTTTATATCAGCTGTAGTAGAACCTAGTCTGATAACTACTTGTAGGTTCAACATAACTTCAGATCAGACATTTGATATATTTAAAAATCCTACTTTCCTACTTATTGTTGGAAAACCCTACACCCCAAGGCCAATACAGAAGTGTAACATGCAGTAAATGCAGTGTTTAAAGGGAAGATATCTCAAGCATGCCACTCAGCTAGTATAATCCAAGGGAAGTTTTTAAAAGATTAAACTTTAATTATATCACAATTTCACCACATTTACTTTCCAAACTACATGCTGGCCAACTGTTTTAAGTTGTGCATTTGCTGCATCCATTGTAAGACTTCAGATATTTCTTTTAGGTAGGGATCATTATCCGAGACCGTATCAAACCTGATTCTGCTGCAGAATGGTTTCAAAGTATTGACTTTGCAAAACTACTCATCCAGATGCATGTGTAAGACTGGAAAAGGATATGTATTACAAGTATTTTACTTACTAGAAGTATTATTATTATCATAATTGTTGTCCCTCAGTGAACATTCATTTTAGATTCATTTTAGAGTTGTGTCTCGTGTTGAAAGGCAGGCCAGTGAGTCCCTACCTCTGCTGTAATATACCTGTAAGTACTGAAGGAATAAATCCCCTCTGTAAGCACTGTGGCCACCACTACTATTTTAGTTACTCAACATGTTACCTTTATGGCTGTAATGATATTGTTATTTGTTATTAAAAATAACTTTTAACACAATACATTTCTTGGCTGGTAAGACAACTGGAATAAGGTTAAAATCATGTACATTTGCTTTTTGACGCAATGCCTTGTGTGTGCAAATCTGCCAGGACAATAAATAATGTATTCAGCCAGTGTATGCCAGACTCGTTTGGTACAAAACAACACTCATCAGCAGATCTCGGGCTATTGCTGTAGCTACAGAGGACAGCAGCCTGCATTTATTCAAACAGGCCTTAAGCTAAATGCCAATGTGAAACCAGTGACCAGCATACATATTCATCAAGTGGCCATGATCGCTACTCCTCATCAGTGTTTGCCTGGAAGCAGCACTCAGAGCTCAGCAGTTTATGTCTTCCATCTGAACACGCTGATAAAGTGAACTGTACAGACTAGCTACAGTCCCTGAAACTAAACTTAATATGATAAAGCAAAACACAGTTCACAGTGTCTGGTGTGCAAAGGGTTGGGTCATTGTGCAAGGTTTTCATTGTGCAAGGTATTACATAACCATAAAGGCAAAACTAGGAAGCACACAACTTTAGTCTAGCAGCGCATGGTATTAGCAAACATGACAGAGCACACTGTGTAAAACAAACAGTGGGGTAAACTTTATTCAGTTCAATAATAAGCATCTTTCCCAAAGGCAAAGATCTTGTTGACCCCACAGTTTACGAGTATAAGTAGCATATAATTAGTGGAGCTATTTTTGTGACTGTGTGCACTATTTATTTGCAATCAAATCAGCTTGATTTAGAACGTTTCAAGACGTGGACTTTAAGGCATTAATCTGTGGTGCATTTGTCATGCAGCGCTTTCCACAGGATCACCAACATTTTCCCAGGTCACCTGCCCCATGCAATTTTATTAAAATATTTTCCTGTCAAAATCAATGCATAATTCAAAACCACTGACATGGCACAGATGCACAGTACTGGGACTAAGGGTCAGTTTTAAGTTGGCACAAGGACAGTAATTGTCTGTTTCAATTTGGAAAGTAGGCCAGAGATATGATAATGATACCCAGCATTATGACTCAAGTGTGATATACTGGGATTCATGATTTGATATTATCTTTTTATAACATTTAAATTGTATAATGTGAAGTCCTGTAACAAACACAAATTTTACAGCTAGTATTATTGTCTCATTTTCCTGTAAATTTGACGATGATATAAAACAGTACAGCGTACTGATGGAACGCTGCCCGGAGGTAGGTCTTTATTCTGCAACTGTAATGTTCAGGGTTAGCTTCTGGTAAAAGAAATGGGTTTTAAACCAGCACTTCTGGCCAGCGTGTCTACTGGCAGTGAGCACAAGCACAGTTCTGCGGAAGGCCTGCTGATTTTATAGCACAGCTTAGTACTTTTTGACAGGAAACAGTTTCTAGAAAATTCCTTCCTAGACAGCAGAGTGGAATGTTGGGCTTTAGAGCGCTTGTGTGTTCCAGTGGAGTCTGCATGCCAAGAGGCCCTCTCTTAAGCTGCCACAGAAATATGTGTGTGTGAGTGTGTGTGTGTGTGTGTGTGTGTGTGTGTGTGTGTGTGTGTGTGTGTGTGTGTGTGTGTGT
>JBBKCR010062896.1:0-10378 GCA_037577295.1 Ladigesia roloffi | reverse complement strand
GAGTTTCCATCTTAACATAACTATCTTTTATTGACTTTTAATTTTATTATTATCATTGGGATTTATTTTTGTTTTTTATTTATTTGTTTCCACACCAGGTATGTTTGTGTGTGAGTTTGTGTGTGTAGCTTAATTTGTAATATTATTAATATTTATAACACAACTACCTTTATTATTTTTTATAAAATACAGCAAGAGAGTGTCACTCAGGGCCCCCAGGCTTCACCCACCAGAGCAAGGTAGCATAGCGGTGTTTAGTGTAGGGGTAGGGGTAGACAGCTCGAAGCCTATCGAACAGTTAGGCCTGTTAGAGGAGCCAGTAGGCTCTTTAGGAGAGCCCTTGATACCCATACAGGCCCCATTAGTTCTATTAGTTCTAATGCTAGCCCATTTAGCTCCACCGCTAGCTACATTACCTCATTTAGCACAGTCGCTAGCCCTTTCGCCACTCCAGTGGGGTCTTTCGCCACTACACCAGGGCTTGGTGAAGGGGTTGAGGAGGTTAGAGGGGTTAATAAATTGCCTAATAAATTTGCTAATGTTGGG
Source organism: Ladigesia roloffi (assembly GCA_037577295.1). Taxonomy (NCBI): domain Eukaryota; kingdom Metazoa; phylum Chordata; class Actinopteri; order Characiformes; family Alestidae; genus Ladigesia; species Ladigesia roloffi. The sequence goes on along the minus strand of JBBKCR010062896.1, from coordinate 9,832 downwards.
CCTTTAACCATAGCAGCAGCCCAAGGAAAGGCCTTCAGCTGTATTAGCAGCCCAAGGAGGGCCTTTAGCCATAGCAGTAGGCTAAGGATGGCCTTTAGCTGTAGCAGCAACCCGAGGAGGGCCTTTAGCCATAGCAGTTACCGGAGGAGGGCCTTTAGCCCTAACAGCAACCTGAGGAGGGCTTTTATAGCCCAAGGAGGGCTTTAGCGGTCCTTTAGTGGTAGCAGCCCGAGGAGGGCCTTTAGCCGTAGCAAGCCAAGGAGGGCCTTTAGCTGTAACCGGCTGAGGAGTGTCTTTAGACATAGCAGGCTGAGGAGGGTCTTTAGATATAACTGTAAATGTCAGTGAGGAGCTGGAATTTCCATCAAAGGAGGCAGGCCCGCTCTTGGGGAACTGAGGTCACCAAGGTCATCAGGTGGAGCTGGTGGTGAGGACTCCGAAAACAGCAAGGGGCTTCCCATGAGCTACAGTGAATCCCAGGGAGAGGGCTTCCCTCATGAGGACACTAAGGGGCTTCCTGAGGGCTCCACAGTGAAATGGACACCAGGGTTGAGGACCGGGACGGACTCCTGACAAGGGACTTTGCATACAAGGTCCTGCGAGAGACAGCCTCATGGGAGGCTTCCCTTCACACCCAATGGGTGTTCTAGGGGTGGGGGTACTGTCAGGTCAGGGGACTATTACAGTGGGTGGCCAGTATATGGTGCATGTTTTTAAGTTTTGTGTTTTGTGTGAACTTATTTTTAAATGATGAGTACCGCTGGCAGTGAGTTTGTCTAGAATGAGATTCAGCTGGCAGGGTGCTCAAGAGAGTTTTTGTATTTAAGTTCTGTTGGGCTCGACCTGTGTTGTCACCCCAAGTCATTATTTCATCGTCATACCGTCAATCACTAATAAATCCATTATTTTGTGCTATGGGCAGCATTAAACTAGACCAGATTCACTCAACAATACAGCAGCAGTCGAAAACTAGAGGAAAGTTCGGAAATCAAAATTTCTTCTAAATGAAAACACAAGATGAAGCCCTGTGCAATGCAGGCTGTCCTAAGCCATACTGCAATGCAGGTAGGGATGAGTATCGTTAAGGTTTTAATGGTATTACTACTTCTATCGATACCACTTATCGATTCAGTATTTTACCGGTACTCTTAATGGTACTTTCATTGTGTTTTTTAATTAAAAACGATTTGAGAACAGAATAACAAAACTTTAACCCTAATTCTAACCCGAATCTAAAAACGTTGGACTCACTACAAATTACTTTTAGGTGAGTTCTGCTTCATAATTTCTTAGTTTAGTATTATTATTTATCTTTATTATTATTATTATTTGTAAATGCAGCACTATAGCAGTACAGGTCATTTTAATGTTTAACATTTATTTATTTAGCCTTTATGTAGACTAAATGTAACTGAATGTGTGTTTATAAAATTATTAACACTGATTTAGAGCCCTTGGTTGGATGTTTTGAGAAATTCCTGTGTTTCTGCCGTTACAAGCAAAAATCTTGTTGCACTTGTTGCAGTCCGTGTCCACACGGTGAAATGTACCCATACTTTGGCTCTCTCCACCATCGTCACTCCATAAGCGCAAGCCCTCTCCTCATGTGCGTGCAAGCTCTCTCCTGTCCTTTTTTAATTTCCCCAGTATCGACAGCAGAACCGTTACCATTAAAGCTTCTTGATACTTTGGTCTTTTATAATTAGGCACCGGGTCTGAGTAAAAAAACTGTGTTTCGTGCCCATCCCTAAAAACAGGCTTGCAATATGGACTGACAAGGTTTGAAGAAACGTCCTGCTTTATCAGAATAGTGATAGTTATTTTTTTCTATTGGCTTAAGAGACACATTATAAGCATCGAAGAATCAACTATTAGGCCAAAAAGTATTTCAAATTTTGAAAAAACTACATTCAGTCATGTGTATTGCTTTCAACTTATGCTTTAAATGTAGATTGCCTTCGCAATTCTTCAGCATACTGCCAGTAATTTTTATCTCAAATCTGAGATAAAGGAGGCAGGTAGACCACACAACACACACATGCAAACCCCTTTCGTCACGAATGGACAAAGTCATAAAGTGTAAAGAAGTAGAGGCAATATTGGCACACAATCAGTGTATCATTTGTTCATTGATTTTTCAAAATGACACCAAATCCAAAAAAAGACACTCGTATTTTCAGTTTTTGTTTCCAAACCAAAACGACAAAAAGAATAATGGCTCATTTTCCGATTTCTCATTTTGAAACTCAAAAACGGAATAAACGAAAAACGAACACTCATTACATATTGCATTTTGGATTTTTCATTTCAGTTTCATAAGCTGCAGCATGTAGGAGGGAGAAGAAATTGGCCTGGTAGCTCCACCCACAGGGTTTGGCTGTAAAAATATTCTGAGAGAATAGACGTGAGGATGTCATACTGCTTAAAATATTGGAATATTCGGTCTTAATAGGTATTATGATCAGTTAAAAAACATTTATCTTATACTGTTGCCTTCTCAACCTCGGCTTAAGCAGCTGTGTCTTTGGTTCCTTACTCTCGGCCAGAGATATCTCTTTTCCACCAGAACGCATTTCCACAGGTTTCAGCATGAATTTGAATAGGACAATGTCACCGTGGTTACATTCACAGAGCGCTCTAAAATCGTTTAGTTCAAGCAATTCAGATTTTCTCAGACATTAATTTGCACAGATATTAGATTAGAGATGAAACTGTATTAATATTTATTCATGTTAAAACAGAGTTTATGAATGGGACAGTTCACTGCCACGCAGCCACAGCTGAGCCTCTTTAATGTTTGGAGCTCAGAAAAGGGGGGTAAAATGCAGCAAACATTTATTATAAGTGTTTAGCATGGCCCCAGTAATGTTTTAGCTTACAAACTACAAAAAAAACTAAAAAAGCAAACAGAATGTCTAAAACACAACAAATACGGGTGATCTTAGCTTCTCGCTCGAAATATCCCTTTCATCTTAAATGATCCACGATTTAAGGTGAAACGGGTAATTCAAGCGAGAAGCTAATAGGCTAACTGTAGCAGCCACCTAATACAACCGATATATACACAGTTCTGAGTGACAGAGTCATTAGAGATTAATTTTGACAGTTTATTAGTAAAAGCAGAGTTAATGATAGTTTATTATAGTGGTTGAAAGCTGAGCTGTTAGCAGTTAGGGCTCCCAGTGACAGTTAGCTGCTAGGCTAACAGCCCGTCCGGCTGATTTTCTCCCTCTAACTCATCAAACTTCATCAACACCTGTCATTTTGCCGACAAAAGTCAAAACACGCAGCACCACCCACATGGAAAGAATCTATATGAAGGTATATGCGCATATATGAAACCTATATGCAGAATATATGCACATATATGACACCTATATGCAGTAGATATGCTCATAAATGATCATATATATGCTGCATATATGTGTAAATATATGCCACATATAGGCAAAATTGAGGTACATATATGTGCATATTTGCAAACATATACATGCATGTGTACCTATAGTTACGTGTATGCACGTATATATGTACGCATATATTTAAATTCTCAATATATTACTTACAAACTTAACATATTAGTGGCAGAATATTGTTCATTACTAGTATATTGTTTATATTGCTAAAATAGTGTTGCATATGCATTGGGAAGAGAAATGCATTTAGCATTTTATTATGAGACTGAGACCAGAGCCTCTCAAAGATTACATTTCAGACATGGTCTAGCCACATAGACCAAAAACAATTAAACAGATAATGAACAGTACTGTGCAAACGTCTTGGACGCATGAGAACATTACATTCAAAAGCTACTATTAAACTGTATATAAATAATGTAAATGCAGTATGTCTGTGTCTGTGCTTCATCATTCTCCAAAGGGAAGCCTACCCACACAGAAATTACCTATATAAACATATGTGTTTTAATATAGGTTTTGATATAGGTTTTAAATATATGTCACTGTTGATGGTCCTGTCAAGACCGCACAGAGAAGCCCTGCATAGAGACTTTATAACCCTCACACACATACGTATTTGTACATATGCGCACAGTTTTACATATATACTTTCATTTCCATTTCGCTTTATATTTTTTGATATATGTACAAAAAACACCAAAACTTTTCTTATACTGTACATTTATTTGAGCTTAGAGTGAGCGCAACTTTAGCTTAAAAATGTGAGTGTAAAATGAATTACCGTTTGTATGTATTGTTTGTTGTGGTCGTTGTTCTGGCGCCTGGCGTGGTTCCGGGCCAAATTGGGTTAGTCCACCTGTGTTGTGGTTATGGGGATGGTTGAGGAGGCCTTGATCAAGCCACCTCTAATTTATTTCCTTTCAGGTGCATATGGAGCATTAGGTTTTGATTTTAATATAGAATATCTGCATGTTTATTTATGTTACAATTTATGCTTTTGACTCAGAGTCTGTTTTCTTGTTTTGATGTTGATTAATTGTTTTATGTTCCCCCTTGTTTGTAAATGGTGCTGGTCACCTGGTATATATGTGCTTGTCTGGTCTATTTTTTGTCTTGTGTGTGAGTTTAGAAGACTGGAGCAAAATGTTTTATTGACCTTTTTCAAGTTGAGGGTTGAAGCAGATAGCTTTATTTCTGCAATAATTTTGAGGACTTTTGAATTTTTGCTTTAATTTTTTTTTTTGGTTTTTTATTTTTCTTTATTTTGATTTCTTTATATGGACACTTTTGCTTGGTCCTGTTGTCCAAGCCTGAAAATAAAACATTGTCCAGTTCACTCTGCCTCTGCTGTTTTTGGCCAAATCCACCTCTAACTAACGGCATCCACTCGGCTATCTTCACAACTGGTGGCAGTGGTGGGATGGCCATTAGAGGGCAGTACTGAGTATTTTTTTCCCTCTTTCTTGCTTTTTGTGCTTTTTGGATTTTTTTTATTTCTACTTCCTCTGGTGTTGCCAGCAACCTGCCTCTGAGGTGGGTATTATGACATCAAAGAAAAAATCCAGACCTCGGCTAATGCTGAAGATGATTGTTCCGAGCATGAGCTGGCTAGTGTGGCCGAGGATGCTTCCTTGCAAGAGTTGGGGGACATGCTCCGTACCCACATGGCATGGCAACAGTCATGAGATGCTCAGCTGGAGCAAGAAGCAGCACGTCAAGAGACTCTGTGGAAGACATTACAACATCAATTTAGCCTCTTGCAGCGGGAGGTATACGTCCATACCACACCAGACCCGGGGGCTGCTGCTAATGCTGCTGGTAGCTCAGAGGTGACGGGAGGACATCAGCAATGAGCCGCCATCCATCACCTGGTCAATCAGCTGGTGTATCTCAGGCAGGTAGCCAAGCTAGGGTTCAGACAGAGAGGGAACCTAGACTGCAATGGTTAATTGAGACTGATGACAGATATAGAATTTTATAGAATTGCTGTGGCATGTCAGTGGCCAACAACTGACTGGGCAGTTAGGCTAGTGCCCCTCCTGACGGTCAAGGCTAGGGCTGTTTATTTATGTTAATATGGATCAGGACTCACTTAGCTATCCATTAATGAAGGAGGCTATATTGGAGAAGTATAATATCAATCAGTAGACAATCAGAAGACCGGATGCAGTTCCGAGGAGCACAGGTGTACGAGGAAGAAACTCCAAAGGAGCTCTATGTCCATCTGCGTGAGCTGTATCAAAGATGGGTCCAACCACAACGACATTCTAAAGAGGAGGTTGGGGAGACCATTATAATGGAACAGTTTCTGCGCTTGGTCTCTCCCAAACTGCAAATGTGGATTAAAGAATGGGACCTGGCAGCCGCTGCTGAAGCTGCTGCTCTGGCAGACATCTTTGTGGAGGCTCGACGGAAAACCCAGCATTGGACATATGCCCAGTGGAGAGGTGGGAGAGATTCCAACAAACTCCCCCGACAGCCTCTGCCCCCAAAGATCAGCGCTGATGGTAAGTCTATGGCTGATAGAGTTGGTCCATCCAAACAGAGCTCTGTACAGAAGTGTAGTGGCCCCAAAGCACCAGTATGATATCAGTGCGGGCAGGAAGGCCACATTAAGCCCAAATGTCCCCATAATCCTGCCAACCAATCCTATATTTGTGCAATACCTCGGTCTATGTCCCCCATCAAGCCGGTAGCTCTACATTGTCACACTGTAGTCCTGAATAAATGGGAGGGATTATCCAACTGCAAGTGTGTATGTGCGGGTTCTGGGGAAAACGTTCTTAATGGAGGTTGGGGTGGTGGATAGCTTACCTTACCCAATGATTTGGGGCCAAGATTTTCTCCATTTGCTTGAGTTAGTATCTGGGGGTGGTGAGTGTAATATGACAGTGACAAGGGCAATGTCTAAACAGACTGAGGTACAAGTACCACTTTCTGTATTGCCTTTTTATATTGCAGACATTGAAGCTCAGCCATGGAAGAGTAGGAGGACTAAAAATCAGAAGAGACAAGACAAGTTTCAGTTTGGGGTGGCTCAGGGGCAAGAGGAGATTTGTCCAGGGGGGTTGGAGGTCCCCCTAGAGATCCCTCAAGACATGAGCAGAATGCAGCCACAAGACTCCTACACTGGGCCCTTATATCGCCAGGCTCAGGCAGAGCAGCTCAGTGGTGATAAGGGGAAGGCTTCAAGACAGGAGTTTGCCATTAAGAATGGAGTGTTGTTTAAAGTGGGAGGGGCTGAGGAAAGGGTGGTGGTGCCTCAGGAAGTTAGGGGTGTAGTCCTTGACCTTGGCCATTCTATCCCATGGGCAGGCCATTTAGGCAGACAGCAGACACCCTCCCGATTCAGGCGCTATTTCTGCTGGCCGAATATGGCCAAAGACATTGCTGAGTTTTGCCAAACATGCCCAGAATGCCAGAGGATGGCTAGCAGATGTCCCCCAAAGATCCCTTTAGAGTCTCTTCCTGTAGTAGAGACACCATTTGAGCAGCTGGGGATGGATGTGTAGGCCCCCAGGAGCGCAGTTTAGCTGGGAACAGGTACATGTTGGTCATTACTGATTATGCCACCAGGTACCCTGAAGTCTTTGCTTTGAAGGCAGTCAAGGCTAGAACTGTAGCCACCTGCCTCATACAGTTGTTTCCAAGGGTGGGGTTCCCGAGGGTTATCATCACTGATCAGGGATCCAACTTTATGTCCAAGATCCTTAAGCAGGTTTACTCTTTGTTAGGGATAAATGGCATATGGACTACACCCTATCACCCACAGTCCGATGGTCTGACCAAGCGGTTTGACCAAACTCTTAAGCAGATGTTACAAAAGTTAATCAGTGAAACGGGTGCCGATTGGGACAACTGGCTTCCCTATCTGCTCTTTGCGTATCGGGAGGTCCCGCAAGCCTCAACAGCATTTTCACCTTTTGAGTTGCTGTACAGCCGGGAGGTGCGGGGACCCCATGGCGCTGTTAAAGGACACCTGGACGCAAGCTTAAGATCTGCCCCAGCCAAAGAACATCCTCTCATATGTGTTACAGATGAGAGAGAAACTGAAGATCATGGCAGAACTGGCACAACAGAACCTTGAACGGGCCCAGCAGCATCAAAAGTCCTACTATGATGAGAGAACCTGGTCTCGGAGCTTTGTAGAAGGCGACAAGGTGCTTGTGATGTTGCCGAGTGACTCCAGCAAGTTGTTGGCAAAGTGGCAAGGCCCTTTTCAGGTCACTTCAAAGGAGCTGACCGCGTTTCGGACCACTGGGGCCTCTTCCATTTCTCGAAAATGCCGTTTGGGCTACATGGGGCCACCGCGTCATTTCAGAGATTAATGGACCAGGTGTTGGCCAGTACTGACGGTTACGCAGCAGCATATCTCGATGATGTCACTGTATACAGTGCCTCATGGGAGGCAAATATACGGCATGTTAAAGATGTTCTGTGCAGGATTGAGTCTGCAGGCCTCACCATCAACCCTTCCAAGTGTGCCATCGCCAAGCGGGAAGCAGAGTGTCTGGGCTATGTGATTGGTGGGGGTATCATCAAGCCACAGGTGCAGAAGCTGGAGGTGATCCAGAAATGTCCATTGCCTCAAACAAAGATGCAGGTGCAATTTTTTCTGGGTATGGCTGGATGGTACAGAAGGTTTGTGCCTAATCTTTCTGTTAGGGCGGCTGCTCTCACCGATTTGACATGGAAGAACTCTCCTGTACAGGTGCATTGGTCTGAAGAGGCCAAAAAAGCTTTTAAGGACATACAGAATGCACTGTGTAATGAGCCTGTGTTGTATTGCCCTAATTTCAGAGATGGATTTGTGTTGCAGACTGACGCCTCTGACGCAGGCATAGGTGTGGTGCTTCTTCAGGGAGAACCAGACCAGAGGCATCCCGTGGTGTACATCAGCCGCAAGTTGTATCCAAGAGAGACTCTCTTGAGAAGGAGTGCCTGGCGGTGAAGTGGGCACTTGATGCTATCAGGTACTACCTCCTTGGCCACAAATTTGTCCTGAAAAAAGATTATCGGCCTCTGCAATGGATGGACCGCATGCAGGACACAAATGCACGGATTACACACTGGTACCTGTCCATGCAGCCGTATCGCTTTACCATTTGTCATATCCCAGGGTGGGATAATGCTACTGCGGACTTTCTCTACCGCCTGCCGGCGTGAGACCAGAGGATGGGGTCCTGGCAAGACCGCACAGAGAAGCCCTGCATAGAGATTATTTATACCCTCACACACATACTTATTACATATTTACATATTTACTTTCATTTTCATTTCGGTTTATATTGTTTGATATATGTAAAAAAAAGACACCAAGACTTTTCTTATACTGTACATTTATTTGAACTTAGAGTGAGCACAACTTTAGCTTAAAAATGTGAGTGTAAAATGAATTACTGTTTGTTCTGGCAGCATCTTGGTCCGGTAGTGAAAGGGCTAGTGATGGGGACGAGACCGCCTATGCCGAGACCGAGTCAAGACCGAGTCTTTGAAGGGTCGAGACAAAGTCGAGACTGAAACCATTGGTTTTCGAATGCAGTCGAGTCTGAGTCAAGACCGAGTCTTTGAGGAAGCAAGACCGAGTCAAGACCGAGTCTTTCAGGAATCGAGACCGAGTTGAGACCAAGACCATAAAACCAAGTCAGTTTTAATAGCCATTAGGGATGAGCCGGATACTTGGCTGAAATGAGTTTCCGGTACGGATAAAGCACTTTCGACGAGTACGAGTATCATACGATTAATACGCCTCAATATCTGTGCTCCGACTGAATAAAAAATCTCATTGGGTAGCTGACTGTGTCTGCGTGCAGTGGCGTCTGTCAGCGCATTTGTGACAGCGCGCGCGTGTAGCGTTTTAAGTAGTCCGAACACACGTAGCCTAAAGCCTGATTCATACTTATACTGCTCCAGCATGTCGGATCAGTTGGATCGCCATGATACGACATTGTATGGGAAATCCAACTGGTTGGATTTCGGTTGGAGTCAAGCTCTATTTTCTAAACATCCGACCGCAGCGCTGGATACTGGATGCCTGTGATTGGTCAGCCGACGTCAGCCTCAGGGAGTGCACAAAGCGATGGCGTAAAATGAGGGACAAATTCTTCAGAGTCTTCAGATTTTGAGCAGGACACAGAGTTAACAGATAAACATTAGAATATTTTGACTCCCAGACATTATCATATCAACAGAGAGACACAACCCTGTAGAGACTGGAGCCTGCAATATAGGCTTCTTGGGCGCATTACATTGTTCCTGTTTGTTGCCATAGCAATGAACTTAAGACCAAGTGTAATTAAAATGATTTTATTTTAATATCATTTAATAAAAAAGGGAAGCCTGAAAACCCCACAGTCTTTTTGGCCCATGTCAGTCCTGAGGGGGGAGAAGTTTTTCTGACGGAGAATTTCTTC
>JBBKCR010062867.1:0-10379 GCA_037577295.1 Ladigesia roloffi | reverse complement strand
GGATTAAGGGGTTTCACACTCACACCTTAAATCACTTTTAAGGTAAAATTAAGGGAACAGTTTACAAATTAATGGGCCCTTAATTCAAATTAAGGTGTTTGGCATATTTTCAGGGCTAAATTAAGGTAGAGTTAAGCATTGTTTAAGTACATTGTATTTCATAATGAGAGTTCACGCATGATTATTACCAGAATAAATGGTGAAATTTAGCAGTGATCCAATCATAGAATATTACAGGTTCGGTAGAATCGCAGTCTATTGAGCAAAAGACACTTTCTCTTTGGGGTTGGTTTGAGAGCTGAGAGGGGGTTTGCAGGGGCGGAGGCCAACAAACAGAGAAGGAGAGTCGTGGTACTTCCCCTTGCCTGGAGAGAAATTGTGCAGCAGTATAAATGAATTGCGCAATTATGTTTTTGTTGTTTGTATTTGTTTGCTAGTTTTTTGTATAGGGAGGAGAACAGTACTTTCGCTTTACTACTTACTTCTCTTTGGACACAATGCAAACATTATGTGGGTTTGTGTAAGGGATGTAGTCCCAATTTAAATACCCTAAAAAGTTCCTTCCGTTTGTTTTTGTAAACAGCATAATCCTGAGCCAGTGACGAGGATAACTTCTGTGTTTAATGCCTGTCCGTATACTGGAGTTATAGTACCCTGTTCTCAATCTCCATTCCGAACTGCTATATAATGCTCATATCAGAGGAATATGTAGGTAACTACATCACTGAGACTGTTTAACCAGCATTGGGGACTTAACATCTAATTTTATGTAAATGTATCTTTAAATGAACTCTCTCTGTAAACGTTTAGTTAGTTTGAGAATACTGTTTATGGTGCTGGAATTGTCGATGCGTAGGATTTTGCATTGAGCTAAACAACAAATCCTCTCTAAAAATAAAAATGTATAACAATTATGATAAAAAGATAAATAAGTGCAACTTTAATATGTAGAGAAACAATTGAATAAAATTAGTAAATGAAATATGCATGTGATGAAATTGCTTGCAGTAGTAATAAGTGAAGAAATTGGGAGAAATAAACATATATTTAAAAAAATTATAAGAGCTGGCTCGCACGTGACTAACATATGACTCGCTGTAGTCATAAAGGAAGCTGTGGGAGATCAGTAACCTGGATATTCTCTCACCAGTTTGTGGTTACCCTAGGAAAATTCTAAAATTTAAAAAAGTATTTTTAGATTTTCAGTTTAAGTTTTTCTGGTAACCACAGATATCTTTCTCCTCTTTTGTGTTTGTTTTTTCCTGAAAAAATATAAATTTCCATGCATTTTAAGGTTAAATTATTAAGGAAAATATAGTTAAGTAATTTTGTCACAAATAAAAACATACATTTAGCCACATTTCCATTAAACCACACTGTAGAATAATTTTACTGTATGATTATTACAGTGATTTAAAACTATTTCTTACTATCATTTAGTAAAATGATTTATTACACGATTTACAGAACAGTTCACACAGGGGTATTGCAGTATTTTACAAACTAGGTTTGGCAGTGTAAAATGTTCAGTGATTTACCTTTACATTGTTTTATGGGTGAAGTATTAAGATGAGTTTAAAATAAAATTAATGTGTTGTGGAAGCATACTTGTGGCCATATTTAGTGTTTAGACCAAAAATATAGGCATTTTAGCCATTTTTACAAAACCACAATTTTGCGTTTTTTCTCAATTCGCAAGTGGGCATTTGAACAGTTGCCCCTGAATTCTGAAGTGTTCTGTATTGTAGAGAGTGTGTGGATATGTGTTGGTAGTGGTTCGACCGTGGAACAGCTTTTTCTAAGACTCCTAGACAGCTTTTGGTCTTACCAAACAGAATATAAAAGAAGAATGGAACTTGTGCTCTGTTTTAATTAAAGAATGCAATTAACAAGTTCAACTGGATGTGCGGCTAAGTGAACTGTGTGAGCAGCAGCACGGTGCTGTCGAGTGGAGGAGGCAATGAGAAATACACCCCTACTCCAGGGATGGGCAAACCACAGCCCGTTGGTATTTTTTAATCCGGCCCTCACCATACGCCAACGAGTCCGGCCGCACCATTTAGAGCGAAGGAAAGTTCGGCTCTTTTCAGAGAGACGGTACCGTACACGGCTCCCAAAGAAGAGCCGGCTCTTAGTCCATCATCATCAGTAACCTCATGTTTTGCCAAATATGGCAAATATGACATGCTTTGTGTGTTGGTAAAGCCTTATATTGTTTTACAGTTGACCTGTATAGCAATTTATGGATTACATTTTTGCATTTTTTTGTTTTCTTATCATGAATTTTGTGATTGACACAATTCAGGTCTCACCTTGAGGGTTGTTTCCTGTCATGACGGTCTTTAACAAATCTGAATCTAAAACTAAATAATTACTTCTATTGGTTTATTTTCCCCTTCAAACTTCATCACAATTAATAACTTTACATAGATAGCTATTCACTAAATATTCTTATACTTCTGATTATCAGTATCAGCTTATCAAAATTTACTGCTTTTTACAGGGAGAAAATTAATATTGAGCTGAATTTAGTTCAAGTTATCATCGGTTCGGCCCTCCAACAGAGATTTTTCATGTGGCCCCCGGTAGAAATGAATTGACCAGCGCTATCCTACTCAAACGAGCCAGTTGGAAGGCATTTTAAGTAGACAGACAGAGCATTTCGCAGGGTGGGAAAGGCTTGTCTTTTGGTGGATTCAAGTGAGGAGCTAAATTTATGCAGATCAGATCCGTTGCATTCAGCACAACAGAATCAGGAGTTTTGGTTTGAGAACAGACTCATTTTAAGGACATATGTGTGCTGACTTCATTCTCAGAAATCCTAGAATATTAGTCAAACAGAAACAGCAGAGTGATGATTTTTCAGCACAGCTTTCCTTTCCCATTAAACCACGGAATGAGGCTGGAGTAACAAACAGAAGAGCAGATATGAGGCCCAGCTTTTATCCTGCTCTCCAATTTTACATTTGAAGCAGTGTCAGTTTGTAAGCAATCATCACCGTCTTGGTCATTTTCACACAACATGTTTTCATTACAAATGTAACACAGTTGGTCCATACTGGAATCTGGAAATCTGTATATAGAAATTTTTGATTGCAGATTTGGATTCGGCACAGTTGATTTCATGCAAAATGTTACTCTTAGTAGCAAAATTGCTTTTCACTTACATAAAAAAAGATTGACAGAAATCTGCATTTGCCGTATGGTTTGCATGACCTAACATAATCACTTTGTCATCACACACTTGATTTAATCTTGAGTCTTGGTGTTAATGTGGATAACACAGCTATACTTCCTCAGTCCACAGCAATCTCTGGGTCACTACCTCATTACAGAAGAACTTCTTTTAAATCATAATGTACGTATATTGCTGTATTTGTATTTGTTGTAAGGGGAAAATATTCATAATTATATTTGCATTTGTATTCAAGTAAAAATTAAATGAAGGTGCAAACTCTGTCTGCCCCCCATCAATCTACTCCTGACATACCCCTACATAATCTTACAATTTTTTACAATTTTACAGTTGATGCACAAGACATCAATGTAAGGATGGTTTTAGCAAATAGTAAATAATAAAAATGAGCATGATGAATTGTTTTGTATTTATTCCATTTTCAGTCCGAAGAAAATTTTTGAACACGGTCATATTACCAATTTAGTTTGTGTGGGTAAAGTAAAAATTAGTTAAATTATTATTTATAGAAAACAAATTGTCCACCTTTGAAAAACTATGGGACTATGAATCTGGAAAATGTGGCAATTACATCAGCTCATTTCACATCTCCCAAACCACCTGCACAGTCCTGGGGATCCACCTGCTGGAATGGCTCTGAAAAAACAGAAATATATTATTAATCTGCCAACTGGAGATTGTTGAATTCAGACCACAGAAGACTGACTGAGCTGCTGCATTCCAAACCAGCGTTGAGGGTTTTACTATGCAAGTGTCATTAAATCCCCCGGAAACGGCACGCGGAGACCGGCGGCCAGGCATCAGGTGAGTTCTTTCCTTTATTAATGGTAAATGATAGCTGGCTCTATGGCCGTTGAGAACAGGGGAAAACAAAACAACCAGTATGTTCCCGTAAGGATGAATGTGAAGGCGAGAACTTAAATAGCACAGAAGAGCCTACGGGAACCAATCAGGGGTAAACCAAAACATAAAACAGGTGAGGAGATAAGGGCAGACAGGTGAGGGCTATTCACATAAAGAAGTCTGTGTGCTCAGTGATGGTTGTGCTCAGGGAGGGCGACCTCCTGTGGTCGCTTGACCAAGTCTGAGCGGTTCAAGTCCATGATCCCACAGCGACCCCTGGTGGTCGCAGACCGGTACTGTGACAGCAAGCTGGTAGACCCACTAGGATGGCACTGAGGTTAAAGATAACTATAACCTGTGCCAAAAGTCTGAGTCGAGTATGGCCTGGTTTTCCTGATATTATGAAATGTATAAATGAGGAATAGATTTGATATGGTTGGAGAAAGAGATATTTACACTGAAGCCATAGAAGCCAAAGAAGCACTATCCTTAGAGAAGTATTCCTCCTGATAGTGGGTGCTCACTCTAAGTGAATGGGCATCTACCAGGTGGAGACAGTCACATTATATGTGACAACCGGCCTGTCGCCAGCAGAGTCCCATATCTGGATTCAACCTGCTTATGAAAGATGTGAAAACAATGGTGCAGCAAAAGTAACTGAAACCACTAAAGTCCCACAACACAAACTGGAGAGCTTTAAGTTCCTAGGAGCCCACACCTGTGCCGACCTCACCTGGTCAATACTTGTATCTTGCCAGGTGTGGAAGGCACAACAACTTCCTCAGGAATCTACATCAGGCCCACCGCCCCCAGCAACTCCAACTTTAATCGCTCCAACATCGAGAGCCTCCTGACCTCCGGCTGCAATGTGTGGTTCAGCACCTGCACTGGGGAGGACAGGAAGAACCTACAGCTGGTGGTGAAGGCAACAGAGCAAGTAATTGGGGATGGCACTAGCCCCACATATGGACATCTACATTGGCAGACTTCACCACAAGGACTAGTAACATCATTAAAGTGCAACTTTCCTAATGAGTACATTTTTCAATTAAAATGGAAAAATATTTCATACACTGTTTGGAAAACACATATACACTGACCATGGGTAATCGTCACACCACACCACAGAGATTCATGTGTTTTCAATGATTTCTTGACAAATAAATATGTGTTTGTTTGAAAAATGAGAATTGGGTATTAGGGGAACACTAAATTTGTGCAACTTTCAAAATGAATTTTTCAATTTAAAATGAAAATATGACCTACAAACCAACCTGGAGGCATTTTTAATAACTGATTTAAGCCTGATTATGTGAAAATGAAGGAAATCTAAAAACAGTCCAGAAACCATTTGAAGGTAAGGTCTTATGTAATTTTGCAATTTGGCAATCGCCACACCACACCACCAAGACTCATGTGGACCCATATAAATTCAGGCTGAGACCAACGCCAGACACTGATGCTCTTTACAAACATGGACAAGAACAGTCTTGTTTAAATGAGTCACTTGATTTGCAATAAGCTCCTGATACCCAAGTACTGTCAGATTCATCAGTCAGTCATGTTTCAGGAATAGAGCAACAGTACGTTTGGACCTCATTGGAGTGATGACCATTCTTATCTGAGGATATAAAAAAATATTTTTCCAGATAACTGTAATGTTGTTGGATGTTAAGTGTCTGTATTTGGTAAGCTAATTTCCCGTAACTTAAAGGGAGGGTGGTCTCCAGACTATTTAAATCTGGCATGTAAATTTGTGAATTTCTTTGCCTGGTCTAAGACCTGTAGTTCGTTTACAGTTCCAGCAGGGGGCTCCCCATGGTTGTGTTAGTTAAAATTTTTCACCCAAAAATGAAAATTTGATGTTTATTTGCTTACCCTCAGGGCATTTGTTTCCTCAGCAGAACAGAAACGAAGATTTTTAATGGAAGTCATTTAATGGAAGTGGATGGGCGCCAAACCTTTTGTGCAAAAAAGTTATTAGTGCAATTTTGATTAATTGTGCAAATTGTGAAAAATGAGGTTCAGTGAAAATCAAGGGATTTGTGACTTCAGGTCCTTTTTGCAATAAAGTGTGTGTGAATAGAAAGTTTGTATATTTGTATATTTTTCTATTTTTTATGGGGTTAAGATGGGGTTGAAGTAGAATGGAGGACCAAAATTACCAGGGGGGCGGGTTTCGGGTCAGTGTGTTTTTAGGGGGGCACGTATAACCCAGTGGGTGCGTGTGTTGTGCGTGTTTTAGGGGGTGGGGTGCGTGCGTGTTGTGCGTGTGTCAGCGGCATTTGTAGCGCTTTAAGTAGTCCATCTAGAACACACGTAGCTTTAGCTCTGTTCCTCAAGCCAGCGCATGTCGCGATAAGAAATGTATACTCAAATATTTGGCTGTTCAGGGCAGGGGGCCTTTATCATGTAGAACCACCTATGTTTCTATCATGAACTTCTTCAGTGGTTTGTGCTACAGCAGTAGTCTATGGGGTCAAACCACACAGGTCTCTGATACCCATGATACTTCCCTGGAGAAACTTTGGTAATACTGGACACTGCTTACTTCAAACATGCCTCAAAACCTACGGAGTTACATTTTGATCCTGTTACTTCCTGATCAAAAAAGTGATACACACATAGCGATTTTTGCTTGGATTATGCAAGGTAAATATTTATTGCATTGTGTTCATGTCTAAATCCAGCAATGGAATGAGATTAAAGAGAATATTAAAGAAGTACATTTTATATAGATTTGTTGCCTCGTGTCCTAGACTTTCGTTTCAGTGGCTTCACTGCTTCATTCAGGGCAGTCGATGATGCTGCGATCTTGAATTTCTGATGAAAAGTGATTTGGCGCCACCCAGTGCCGGCAGGGGTGCTTGGTGTCACAACATCCCTGGGGGTATCAAGACAAACTGGTTATTACTGACCAAAAGATAAGACTTTTTAATTTTTTCACCAATTGTCCACAGATCTAGTACATAGGTACCTGACAAAAGGGATCTCCAGTGGAATTAGCCCCATAGACCTTTCCATCTGTTGAAACCTCGACCATGGAAAGAGCTCAAGGTACCTGCTCCCAGTCTTTGGATCCGGCACAATTGGTTTGGGTCACAGGCTCAAATAAAGCAAAAGGTTGCTTGCCAGAAGTACTACCAAAAGTACTATTCTACGTCTTTATTGGTTGTAACGTCAGTTACGTCAGTAGATTTACCTTCATTATGTAAATATTGTCTGCAGAGTTGACTCCCCAGCAGCTTTATGGCCCACAGCTGTAGTACTTCAGCTTCCCAGAGATATTCACATGGCCAAAACCTTTTCAAGAGGTAAGGCAGTAGATATCATCATTCATGTTGACACCTGCTGGGGCGATGGTTCCTCCTGCATCCACCTGTTTCAGCAGTCCTGGGAAATGAAGGGAAAAACATATATAGAGAAATTCAAACAGCAGAATGCAAAGAACTTGTGAGCTCAATATTCTCAAAATCAATCTCACCTGGAACGATCACCCATTCTCCTCCCACCAGTTTGTAGGTATAATTGCCTGAATCAACTCCCCAGACACCAGCAGGTCCCACACTGACATGCTTCAGAGTGGGATCCAGGTACTTTTGTCCAGCCGGTGCTGAAGAGAGTGAAGATCTCATCATTTGAGTTTACTCCACACACTTGGCCATTCCCAGCATCAATCAGCTTCAGGGTCCCTGGCACCACTCTGCACTGTAGAACTTTGGGGAGTGTAGTGGTCCACCATTAGACAGGAAGGGGAACAGTGAGTAAAAACACACTCAACCCATCACACAGGGTATATTCAGCAATTATTAAGTTAAATGTTATATCGTTTAATACCTGTTTTACTACCTTCAGAATTTTTTCAAACCCTCATGATAACGAGAGCCAAGCGTTAATCAGCAAACTTTCCATCACTTACACAGGTTTTACAGACTTACTGATGTTGACTACATATTGCACATTTATTTCACTTTGTGAATTAAAAATAAAAAAAACTACATAAAAAGTGCAATGAAGACGAAGACATCATTCCAACACACAGGCTGGCATTCATTGCTGGAACTGTTAATGCATAACTAACTGGAATCTGCTATATGAACTGATGGTAATATCATCCAAGTCTATCGGGTGCCAGCTGAACCAATTTAGAGGTGCCTTTTTCCATTATTTAGCGCAATTTTCACACAATTTTTACACATATAGAGCTAAATTTAAAAAATCTAAATGTTGCACTTTTACAAATGGCACTCTAAATGTGAGATTTTAATGTAGCTCTTTACAAACACGAGATTTGCTACTTGGCCACGCCCCATGATTACAATTGTTCTGTTATGTAGTAGAGGGCTGGACTGGGTGCTGTGATATTGCCTCGTCAACATGGAGGATTTGGTTTAAATCTAAATGTTAAATATGAAAAATATATATCACACTCTTAATGTAAAACTTCTCAGTTAGATATGGGCTCGGAGACATTTTTCTAACGACACCTCAATAAACAAAAAACACCTTTGACGATTCGGAATTTCAGCCGAAAACCGTTCATCTTGGACAAAAATAATGGGACACCAGGTAATGTGTTCTTCTAATATCTTCGGATTATGGCACACAAGGGGTCGTTGGAAAGATTGCGAGATATGAATAAATAATTCCATTAAATGAACATTGTTTACGGGTTATGACTCATGAGTCACAAGTCGTTGAGGGCAAATCTGAAGTCAACTCACAATTTTTTGTTTGTGATTTAATTGTGTTTTGAGTCCCAGATGAAGACATGAGTTCCCATCTTTCATGCCCACATACGCTAAAGCCTATGGTTTCACAAACTAATGCAAACTTTATCAGACAGAACTTAAAATACGAAACCTCATATTCTAAAAACATAATTGAAAAATTAATAATTACCAATTTAAAAAAAACACTCTAAAACCAAATATTCTGGGGTGGGACCCCTGAAGATCTAGAGGAACTAACATGGCAGATTGTCTACAAACTCTAACTGTCCTTTAGGATGTATTCTGCCACAGTGGATGATGAGATATCTTTATTTTAATGATACACACTCACCCTGATAATTTGTCCAAAAGTTTAAGTTTAAGAGCTCATCATGGTCTTCAGTTGTTTTTAGCGTTCACCCTGACCCTTTGGTAGTACTGAACACTGCTTACTTCAAACATGCTTCAATTTTTTATTTTGATCTCGTTTCTTACTGATCAAAAAAGTGATACACATAAAGCAATTTTTTTACTAGCCATTTATCCTTCTGTTAAAATAAAGTCTCACATATGCAAGAATAATTGAAATGAAAACACAAATACACACTGGACACAAATAGGCTTATGCAAGGTAAATATTTATTGCTTTGGGTTCATGTCTCAGCCCAGCAATGTGATGAGATTAAAGAGAATACTGTAGTACACTTTATAGAGATTTGTAGCCTCGTATCCTAGACTTCCACTTCAGTGGCTTCACTCCTTCATTCAGTGCAGTCGATGATGCTGCCTTCTTTGGTGATGAGCCACAGGTGGCCCATGTCATAGGAAGCGTGTTTGAATTTCTGAAAAAAAGGGATTTGGCGCCACCCAGTGCCGGCAGGGTTGCTTGATGTCACACCATCCCTGTAGGAAAACAGACAAACTGGTAATTACCACAAGATAAGGCTTTCTAATTTTTTCACCAATGTTCTATGTCCACAAATCTAGTTCACACAGTGATAAAACCTCAACAACAGTACCTGGTAAAGAGATCTCCACTGGCATTAACCCCATAGACTTTTCCATCAGTTGATACCTCGATCATGGAAAGGGCTCCAGGTACCTGCTCCCAGTCGTTGGAACCGACACAATTGGTTTGGGTCACAGCCTGAAATAAAGCGAAAATGTTGCTTGCCAGAAGTATTACCAAAACTACTATTCTACATCATTATTTTTTGTAGCATCAGTTCCATCTGTAGATTTACCTTCATTATGTAAATATTGTCTGCAGAGTTGACTCCCCAGCAGCTGTATGGCCCACAGCTGTAGTACTTCAGCTTCCCAGAGATATTCACCCAGCCAGAACCTTTTCCAGAGGGAAGGCAGTAGATATCATCGTTCATGTTGACACCTGCTGGAGAGATGGTTCCTCCTGCATCCACCTGTTTCAGCAGGCCTGGGAAATCAAGGCAGAAGCAGACAGACAGTAATTTAAACAGCTGAATGCAAAGAAACTGAGATAATTATCTTTAAAATCAAGCTCACCTGAGACGATCACCCATTCTCCTCCCTCCAGTTTGTAGATATAATAGGCTGAATCGACTCCCCAGACACCAGCAGGTCCCACACTGACATGCTGCATGGATCCA